>OU343163.1:89261489-89475748 GCA_910595825.1 Philhelius pedissequus | reverse complement strand
AATATGAGTCATTCTAGCTTAAGAAGGAATTTACCACTTCGAACTATTTTTAGCAGATCAGACCATGGCGCTAATAGCCCTCTTAATCATTTAACCAAAAATAAAATTTCAATAAATTCGCTATTCTCATTGGTTCGGCAAATGATAATTTAAAATCTGAAAGCTTAAAATGTAATTATTTTGCTCTGAAGAGTTGAAATTTTGTTATAGTTATAATTAATTAAATTAAGATTTAAGTAAATTTTTATAATCTTAACGTTAGCATAAGCATTTAACGTATTAAATAAATAATAATAATAATAATTTGTTCTATTTTGTTCTAAAGTTTCTCACGAATCTGTTCTGTTCTATTCTGTTCTAACTTTTTCATCACTGAACAATCTTAATATAATTTTTTAGTTGATATGAATTGCTGGCAAGTTTTAGCCTTAATTATTTGATTAAACGACAGTGATTTTATTACTTTATAAGAAGTCGATTTTTACTATGGGTTTTAATGTTATTTAAGCGTGAAACAACCCTTTCAGCAGATACACTACTTGATCTGATCATGAACTTTGATACGAGTATATTTGAAAACAATTGCTCGTTGCTCGAGTGCCAGATTGCCATTTAAATTAAAAAGTGCCAAAAGTGCACGATCGCTAAATGCCACTTCGGCAACGTTGGGATGGACCTTCGGCAATTGTGTATAAAAATTTAGAACTAAGAATGTGTGAGTAAGAAATTTAAAAGCGAACACAAAAATTACCTACTGCTTTCGCATGATCGCCTGGTTGACTCCTAAAAAAATCACATTTATTGTGCGAGTGTGAAAATTTTTAAAAGTAGTTCAACCAAATTTTAAGCTGATTTAACAGTCGAGCATGCGGTCTAAGAATACATATTGTAAATTTCAATATTATTCGCAAAACTTACTCCTTTGTTTTGTGCAATTTTTTCTTCAACTTTTAGCTCTATACCAGTAAATTGTTTTTGTATGTATGTATAGAAATTTATAATTTTTGTATCCTAATAAAAGGTATTCGAAATAAAAGGAATCTACCAGGCGCCCATGCGAAAGCAGTAGGTAATAATTTCTCAGTTTACTTTTCCCGCCAAAAATGTACTCATATATTGTTAGTTTACACAAATATCTAAACTCCACCCATAATCAGCACAGTAAGATGAAAAAAAAGTGTGCTTGTGTGAAGCAAACAAACCCACATACAATTTACAATTGCTTCCTTCTTTGAAAAATAATCGACCAGGCGCCCATACGAAAGCAGTAGGTAACAATTTCTCAGTTTACTTTTCAATTACCCCACAAATTTACTCATACATTGTTAGTTTACACAAATATCTAAACTCCACCCATAATCATCATAATAAGATGAAAAAAAAGTGTGCTTGTGTGAAGCAAACAAACCCACATACAATTTACAATTGCTTCCTTCTTTGAAAAATAATCGACCAGGCGCCCATGCGAAAGCAGTAGGTAACAATTTCTCAGTTTACTTTTCAAATTCCCGCCAAAAATTAAATTTACTCATACATTGTTAATTATTCATACACAAATATCTAAACTCCACCCATAATCAGCATAATAAGATGAAAAAAAAATGTGCTTGTGTGATGCAAACAAACCCCACAAACACAGTTAACAATTCCTTGGAGAAACTATGAAGGTAACAACAAAATTGAGATCTCTTTTATCTCTTTCTCTCTTCTGATTTCTTGCACATTTTTAAACAGGTATGTGCGCGAGTGAGATGAAAATAAATGTTTTGGTTGAATCTGTATACTTATCACTACCAGTGTGTTTGCTTTTGGACAGGCTTTTGTGTATGAATTCTTACTAACAATGTATGAGTAAATTGAAGAAATTTAAAAGAAAATAAACACCAATGCCCACTCTTTCCCAATTTTTTCTCCATCTCAGCTGTTAATTATTGTTATGTGTACTGTGTATGTGGGATCTGTTTGCTTGTGAGTGGTTTGCATTCATCGCTTATGCTGAGGATGGAGCTTGGACAGTTGTGTATATAAATTTATAACTAAGAATGTGTGAGTAAGAAATTTAAAAGTGAACACAAAAATTACCTACTGCTTCCGCATGATCGCCTGGTTGACTCCTAAGAAAATCACATTTGTTGTGCGAGTGTGAAAATTTTTAAAAGTAACCAAATTTTAAGCTGATTTAACAGTCGAGCATGCGGTCTAAGAATACATATTGTAAATTTCAATATTATTCGCAAAACTTACTCCTTTGTTTTGTGAAATTTTTTTCTTCAACTTTTAGCTCTATACCAGTAAATTGTTTTTGTATGTATGTATAGAAATTTATAATTTTTGTATCCTAATAAAAGGTATTCGAAATAAAAGGAATCTACCAGGCGCCCATGCGAAAGCAGTAGGTAATAATTTCTCAGTTTACTTTTCAAATTCCCGCCAAAAATGTACTCATATATTGTTAGTTATTCATACACAAATATCTAAACTCCACCCATAATCAGCACAGTAAGATGAAAAAATAAGTGTGCTTGTGTGAAGCAAACAAACCCCCACATACAATTTACAATTGCTCTTTGAAAAATAATCGACCAGGCGCCCATGCGAAAGCAGTAGGTAATAATTTCTGAGTTTATTTTTCAATTTCCCCACAAATTTACTCATACATTGTTAGTTGACACAAATATCTAAACTCCACCCATAATCAGCACAGTAAGATGAAAAAAAGTGTGCTTGTGTGAAGCATACAAACCCCACAAACACAGTTAACAATTCCTTGGAGAAACTATGAAGGTAACAACAAAATTGAGATATCTTTTATCTCTCTCTCTCTCTTTCTGATTTCTTGCACATTTCATATTAAACAGGTATGTGCGCGAGTGAGATGAAAATAAATGTTTTGGTTGAATCTGTATACTTATCACTACCAGTGTGTTTGCTTTTGGACAGGCTTTTGTGTATGAATTCTTCCTAACAATTTAGGAAGTAAATTAAAGAAATTTAAAAGAAAATAAACATCCAATGCCGCTCTTTCCCAATTTTTTCTCCATCTCAGCTGTTAATTTACTGTTTTGTGTTGGCTCTGATCACAGTCCACATATAATATAATATGTGTACCGTGTATGCGGGATCTGTTTGCTTGTGATTGGTTTGCATTCATCGCTTATGCTGAGAATGGAGCTTGGACAGTTGTGTATATAAATTTATAACTAAGAATGTGTGAGTAAGAAATTTAAAAGCGAACACAAAAATTACCTACTGCTTTCGCATGATCGCCTGGTTGACTCCTAAAAAAATCACATTTATTGTGCGAGTGTGAAAATTTTTAAAAGTAGTTCAACCAAATTTTAAGCTGATTTAACAGGCGAGCATGCGGTTTAAGAATACGTATTGTAAATTTCAATATTATTCGCAAAACTTACACAATCTAATAGATAGGTACCTTCTACTTAAGCTCCTTAATTGTTTACAATTTTTTGCTCCATATTTTAGCTTAACCAGTGCTTATGCTTACTCATGTAATGTAGGTATAGAGATTTATATTTTTTTGTATAAACTAAAAATGCGCAAGCAAATTTAAGAAACCTTAAAATCAAAGGTGTTGCTTTTGCATGCGCGCGTTTCTTTATGGCCAAAAAATGATTGTACACACATTCAAAGAATAGCTACTTTAAGTGAACTGAAATTATTCATTGGATCAACGATTTTTTTGTTGATTAAGGCAAAAGTGAGCCTTGGAAAAAAAAAGTGTAAAAACAGAAACTCCTAGTATACATACGTTAGTTAGTTTCTCATTTTATTCTGAAACAAAAACATTTTCGCCTGGTAAATTAGTTTGAAAAATTTACTACAAAAGTTTATTTAAATTTAATGTACAAAAGTAATTCGATTGTTTTGTCTTTAAATTCACGTATAGTTGATTGGTTGTCCTTTGTATTTTTCCTGATAATTACAAGACTGCATATGAGCGGGAAATATATTCTGTATGATGAACTCTTGACATTGGTTAATGAATGAATTATGAGATGATGATGATGGTTTTTGCTAAATAAATATAACAAATAAAGACTTCATACAAACTTTAATCAGAGGGATCCAAAGGAATTAAAACATGTAGAATATAATTTTGGGGAACTTTTTTTTTATTTTGGAAGCGTTTTTAAAAGTTCAGGCATTATCAAATGTTTTCTAATAAATTAAATGATCATAGAGCATGCGTCGAGAAAACAAACAAATCTTATAGGAGAATGGTCTATTTTACTCCGTTCAGTTGTCGAGAAAGTAAACTTTCTCAAAAAAAAAAAAACTACAAATAGAAAAAAAAAACGAAAGGGTAAACAATATACAGGATTTATTCATGTTTATTTTAAATTAAACAATTTCATTACAAAAAAAAAAAAACAATCTTTAAACTTAAAGTTTTTGAAAGTATAATACTAATAAACTAATATGGTTTCTAACATTCAATGCTTTTTAGTTTTTGAAAATTACAAACAATTAGAAACAAAATCTTTGTTTGGTTTATTTTCTTGTTCCTTAAAGTTTAAACTATAATGAAACCCTCACGGAAACCTAATAAAAATCAATGTCCCAAATGGCCAAAGTAGACAAATGGCAAAATATTTCTAATGACGAAACAAAGGTTTAAACAGTACTTGATGAAAAACACTTAATATAACATGCAGTATTATAATAAATTATATGTAAATTGCTGCTCTAACTCTGCGTAAATATTATTACACATTTTTTTCAGTTTGTGATTCGAATCGAATTTAGTGCTAAAAAGCATTGTTGTTTCAATAATTTTCTGGTTAAAAACTAAGGGATTTAAGAGAAATTAAGTGGTTTTAGTTATTTGTATACAAAATATATATTTTACATAAAAAGTTAATTCAAAACACTTATTAAGTAAGACGGTTTCACAGTGTGACGAGAAAACGAGACGTGAGTGTGGCGATATCTCATCATACTTTACGACACTGCGGCGAATTTCTAATTTTTCAAATATTATGCTAAAAATGGAATGGAACATTTTATAAATTGAAAGAAGAAGCACTGAAATTAACAATTAATTTATAATATATTATTTTAAGTATTTTTTTCTTTAAATTGTTTTTATTTGTTTTTTAAGACTCTTTTATAATTTTGAAAAAAAAAATTGTATGCAATCTATTCACACTCTAGTCTCTTTTTCTCTTCGCATTGTAAATAATGTGAATTAGTTAAAAAAATATATAAATTTATAAAATAAAATAAATTTAAGTTAAAAATATTATTTGATGTTTCACAAAGAGATTAACAATAAGCTTTAATAATTAAAACAAAAACGATGACATGTAAGGAGGTAAGAAAGGAGTGATATGATCTTATCCTCGTACTCTGGATGCCTTCTTGCTCTTGTCTGCTTTTGGAGGAACTGGTCCGCCACGCCCATTTTGTATATGACGATTATACAATCTGAAAAAAAGCAAAACCATTTAATTAAAAAACTTGTAAATATCTATGATTTGCGTTAAAAGAAAATTTAAATGTTAAATTACATCTTGTAGGTTTCCGTTTTTAAATAATCAATAACATGACTAATTCCCAGTAAATACTGTTCGGCAATTGGTTGCACCCATGGATTTTCTTCCATCTTCATTACTGACTTATTGCCAAGCAAATCTAATTGTGCAACTTCTGGTGGTAGAATAGTCAATCGATTGTTTTGAATGTGTAATTCTCTTAGTCGTGTCAATTCGCCAATTTCCCTTGGAATTTCCAATAAATCATTATCACGAAGTCCAAGAATTTGTAAATTCTTCAGATTACCCAATCCTTTGGGTATAAATTCGAAATCATTATCACCCAAATAGAGAGCACGTAGTGTTTCCATCATGAAAAAATTTCCAGGCAATTGATTTTCATTTAAATTGTTGTAGGATAAATCGAGTACTTCCAGCACGGGAAAAGCTCCAAATCCACGGGGCAAAGTGTCTAAACGGTTGATGGACACATTCAAAATTCTAAGCTTTGGCATTGAAGACAAGGAAACAGGCAGTTCACGAATAACATTATTGGAGAAATTGAGAATTTCTAAATTGGCAAGATTGGCAATGCCAGCTGGTACTGTGCTAAGTTTATTGTGACTTAGAGTAAGGCGAGTGATGTTAGCCATGGACACTGTATGGATTATATTATGTAAATTAAAATTATAGCACAACCAAAAAAGTGTATTGAAATCTTTACAAAAATAATAAAATAATAATAATCATGTTCCATTCATAAAAAATCACTATGGTCACCATTTTTAAAGTAGCAATTATCTTAAAAAAATACACCCACTATCAAGATTCGGAACTACAACCATCATTCATCAATTCATTCTTTCAATAAAATCTGACATACTTATGGGGGTGTTTTTTGGTAACAACAATTGATTTTTTTCCCCTTCAGATCTGTTAAAACACAGATTTTTACAGCGAGTTTGATTGGAGTTTTTTTTTAGCAGGAAATTTGGTTTTAGCAAGAAATCTAGCAGGTTTTCATATTTCTCCAACCTAAAATAAAATATTACTTAAAAAATTAAAACTCAATCAAACATTCGCTCATTACAGAGCTTCAATCTCGAACTCCACAAAATCTACGAATTTTGCAGCAAGTAAACTTCTTTTCTCTCCCAAGTTAACTCTACTGGCACAATTTTTTTAAAGTCTGTGCAATTGTTAGTATACGCTGATGACATAGACATCATTGGCAGAACCCAGCAAGCAGTCACTGGAGCGTTTGCTAACATTGAAGCTGATGCGGCTAAGATGGGACTAGCAGTCAATGAGGCTAAAACGAAGTACCTGCTGTCCACAAAAAGGGACACACAACACCGGCGGATTGGGCAAAACGTCACAATAGACAGGTACAACTTACTTTGACGTAGTTACCCAGTTTTTCAGAGGCATTAAGTGAGGAAAAGTTATCGCCTGAGTTACAGAAAATGGGCCCAGTATCATACTAATAGGGTTTTCGTTTGGTAAATTTATATTTTGATCTATAAATTGATTTTTTTCGTAACGTATCGAATGCGATTTCAGATTGATTTTTATTTGCTATAGTATTGGTGTATACTTGTGTCTGTGAACCAACTAGCGGCATCAGCTGTCTTGCCAAACTGATGGCAGTCAATTATGATGCATAGTAGTGTAACTAAAAAAGTGATAGATCTGCCGAAAAATCCAGATCTGCAAAATGGATTTAAAATAAAAAATAAATCAATTTGTTTGGTCAATCGAAGGCAAAAATTGTCAAAATTAGTTTTTTGAAAGATCTAAATCAAAAAATAAATTGATTTTTGTTACCAAACGAAACCCCCATAAAAAATCGTCTTAGTAATTCACCAATTTTGCTTTTGTTCCAAACTAACATAATACCTTTGGAGGGCAGTTTTAGCAATTCCAGTATTGTATTAGTATTAGTACAAAGAAGAGTAAATCTTCTGAAAAATCTAGATCTGCAAAAATGATCCAAATTAAAAAACAAATCAATTTATTATGCTTAAAAGAACGCAAAAAATGTACAAACAGTATTAAACAAATTCCATAGACAAATAAATTAATTTTTTTCTGAAAGAATTGAATTCTCTCGAATCTCTTTTTGAAAACGAATTTAAATGATTCAAATAAGAGATTGCTACGTTTTATAAAATTTCTTTCAACTCAAAAAGAATTGAATTTTTTGAATAGAAAACGATATTAGTAATAAATTTTCGTCACTGATTATGCTACTTCTGTCAATTACATTTTGACATTTGCAAAACAGATTTTTTTTTCATTTGCGTATTCCACAAACACAACCAAATCCCACTCACAAAAAATTAACTTTTTAAAACAGATGATCTCATTTTTCCAATTTGTTTTCTTATTTCACTTTAAAATATTTAAATAATAGTTGGATTGAGGCACTTGTAGTCCCTTTATCTTTGAATTAAATGATAAATTAAGTCCGAGGTCTAAAATGTAAAAGAATTTTTTTCCCAAAACAACACAGTCTATTTATACATTCAACCTGTCATTTCACCTGTCTACTAATGGAATTGGATTACTTCCAATTATGGTCATAGAATTTCAATCCCAAAATATAAAAATCATTAAACGACAACCTTATTATAACACAGGGTACTTACACAATCCTGGCATTTCCTCAAAGGAAGTAATCCCTCTTTCGACCAAGTCGATTTCCCGATTTTGAGTTTCACGGGCTTCGTCTAGAACTTTTTTCGCCTTCGACATTTTCGCGTTGACTGGTATACATGATTGGCTCATGGTGTCGCTTTAGTTCGCTCCCAAAAATCTTCAAAATCAAATTCCCCTCTCGTTTGCACACAAATATGTTTTTGTATTCTAATTTATTTGTTTTTCCTCTATTTTATTTTGGATGTGTCGTTTCGTTATCGCTTGTTATCTTATCTATTGTTTGTTTGTTGATATTGCCCCTTTTATAATGTGGGTTTCCGCCGAGGTAGGTTATGTATTCGTATCAACTCAGCTTAGCTTCAATGGTTGGTAATGTGATGTGGTAGTTACTTTAAAGAAATTTGCTCCGATTTCAGTTCCACTTTTGAATTCCACACTTGCGGATATAGAGGACAGATGAATTTTCTTTAGAACACCATATATGTACTGAAAAATCCCTACTACTAGACTAGAAAGAACGAGGATACACTTTCTCGATGATAACAAACTCTGAGAAGGGTTGTGTTGGATGACGATGATGATGACTTGCGATGCCAAGACAACCAGAGTTTTATATTTACGTTAGAAGTTGGTTCTTGGACTAGAGTTTAGAAATAAAATCACAGATGGGAAATTTTAAATGTAAACCAAACCAAAAACAACGAGAACGAGAAAAGAAATGAGTCATATGCGAATGGAATGGGCGTTGCAATAAGTGTTGCTGTGGTAGATTTGCTTTCGCTATACTATTACAATAATAAAGTACCGAAAAAGTTTCATTAATAGATGGAAGTGGCTCCAATGCGGGCGTTCGTTCACTCACTTATAAGATATGTTACCTCGGATACCAAGCTATCGAAGTAAATCTGTGAACGAATTAGATAGGTTAGCTGAAAGCTGTCAAAAAATCAGAACAAAGCACATAATAAATGAATTTTGCACTCAGCTGTTCTATACATTTGTTCTCGGGTAGCTATGTAGTTATTCCAATTTTTTTTTTGGGATAACTGAAGATAGCTTTCATGGGAACAGCTGTGTTTTCATCACATGTTCTTGTGCACGCATTACAACAACGGAAAGTTATTCTAAATTGCTGAGAATACCTGAGTGAACGTCCCCAAATGCCAAGAACAAGCTATAGGCGTTTTTTTTTAGTTCAGAGCAGAGTCTGAGTTGTCAAAAAATTAGTTTGTGTTTCTTTTTAACTCAGAGCATGCAGAGCTCGAAGTGTGTTTGTTTTTTGTTCTGAACATGTGTAGATTGCATTCGACGCGC
Source organism: Philhelius pedissequus (assembly GCA_910595825.1). Lineage (NCBI taxonomy): Eukaryota > Metazoa > Arthropoda > Insecta > Diptera > Syrphidae > Philhelius > Philhelius pedissequus. The sequence continues at coordinate 89,466,278 of OU343163.1, read as the reverse complement.
TCAAACATAATTGAATGCGCATGTGAGTAAATTGCTGAGCACACCAAATGCCATGTGTGACAAGAAGGAAAATGTGAAGAAAAATAATTAGCTACATAAGTTGGCGAAAGAAATTGATCGCTTGTTGATTTTCTGTATCTGGTGTGTATCAGTGTACAAAAAAGGGTAGGTTTTGCTTTTTATGGTTAAAAATGAAAATGTATTCTGATTTGTGTGGTTCAAGTGTGTTTAAAAAACATATCAGTGTTCAGTGTTCGCTCTGTTTCGAACAAGTTCAGTGCATAAGCTATTTGTTCGAACTCTGTTCAGTGCTCTGCTCTGAACGAAAAAAGAAAAACGCCTTATGTGGTGAATTTATACGAGATGTGAGAAATTAAAACTGTCTTTCATTTTAAAGATTTCGGTGACAATATCTTTTTGTATTTAATTTCTTAGCGAAAATATCTGCACTTATTCGTTTGATAGCCAAATTGTTTTAATGGTGTGGAAAGAAGATTAGACGCTTCCCAATATATAAAAATATATATTAAGGGTATTCATACAACAACGGAAGAGCCAGATAAACCTCAGAAACCAGATAATTTTTTCTCCGCAGAAATGAACTGTCAAAATTTGTATGGGAAAAATATTTTACAAATCAAATAAAATTTTTTCACGAATTTGATGTAGAAAGGGAATAAATAAACCTCAAATATTTATTTCAATGAACATCTGATTATTTCCCACATTTAAGCAAGTATTTTTAAGGGGATGTTCATGCAAGTATCTGGCGCAAAATTATATCTTTCTGCAAAGCGGAAAATTATATTGTTCTGCATAGCGGAAAATTATATCGTTGTATGAATACCCTTATTAAAAAACGGATTCGTTATCAATTTAAAATATAAGTCAATCTGTCAATAAATTTTAATTTACTTATAAAGTCATGAAAGTTTACAGAAACCATTTTGTTGATGACGACGTTTTCCAATCAAAAACAATATTTACTCTGATTACAGAATTTAATTAATAAATTGCGAACGGAATTAGACTTATGGCCTTTAATTTAATTAATAAACTGCGAACGGAATTAGACTTATGGCCTTTTCGAATGGCCGTCCCAGAACTGTACTGACCCCCACAAGCGATTCTGGATTTCATTTCAGAATCGAATCAAGTTTTTTTGGAATTTTTTTTTAGCCGATGTGATTTTTTTTTAATTTAATTTTCACAAAAAAAGTGATGCATACAATTCAGAATTGTTTCCGGTTGTTTTTTTTTTTTGGGAACGTGTTCCGGACGGCCAATCGAAAAGGCCATCAATGTTGACACATTTTTTTTTAATATTGTAGAAATATAAAAATTAAGCCTAATTTCCAACGCAGTTTATTCATCAGATTCTGTGATTGAGGAGTTCCATTTGGGAACTGATATTTGTGCATCTGTATTTAGTTTCACTACACCACATTTTGCTTTTATATTTCACATATCTATTCATGTTAAATTTACAAATACAACAATGTAAGCAAATGGGTTTTGCAGCGTGAAACGTCAGAAAATTTCCAATCTTTGTATGGCTCATCGGTTGTTCTAACCAAGTTATTTCAAAAATTTTCAATTAATTAGCTATCCGATGAAAAATGTATAGAACAAACTGACTAAAAACTGCTTTTCGTAAGTTTTGTTTTGAGTTTTGACTTCTTTCAGCTAATTCATCCGAGTGCAGGCCCAACTCACGGGATGAACAATTTTTGAACTAAAACTCATTTTCGTCTTTAATCCAAACACACACGAGATGATTTCAGCTGAGCGAAGAATTGTATACATGAACTTCTTTTTATACATATGTGTTAGTATTTCTATAGTATTTGACCGTTTAAACTGTTGTGTATGGGTTAGTTTCAGTCTTCGTTCATCCACAAAATTTAGGGTTGAAATTTCAGTCCGTTTCATACTGCACACTGGTTTTGTGGGCACGGGAAACGCTCCTCACCACAAAACCGGATTCGAAATAGTCTAGTGTGTGCAATCTATCACAAATATATATTCCGATAATTTGGAATCGACGATTCCTATTGGAGACGTTCACTCAATTATTCTCAGTAATCTGGAATAATTTTCTGTTGTTGTAATGCGTGCAAAACCACATCTGATGAAAAAACAGCTGCTCTCATGAAAGCTATCTTGAGTTATCCCAAAAAAATTGGAATAACTAGCTATCCGAGACCAAATGTATAGAACCAGCTGACTGCAAAATTCGTTGGTATGCGTTTTGCTTTGATTTTTTGACAGCTTTCAGCTAACCTATCTGATTCGTCCACAGATATACCCCGATAGCTTGGTATCCGAGATAACATATCTAATAAGTGAGTGATCGCCCTCATTTTAATGAGCGAACGTGGCCATCAGGTAGGACAACATGAACACAACTATTCGGTGTTCGAAAAAGAAAATTTTTTGACAGGTAAACAAGCAAATTTTCGACACACACACTTTTCAAACAAAACCAAAACAGAAAACGATGAAATCCCGCTCTTAATTACTAAACAGAAACATTAAATAAATAAAATAAATGTCTGATGAAAAAAAGTTGTAGGTATTTAATTCACAAAATGTTAGACAACTACTATTTTTAAAATTTGTATGTAGCAAAAGGAAAATTTGGTCCAATGAGGAGACTTCAGGGTTTCTCTATTGCTACATTGCTCATAAAGAGGAATTCAGTCACAGCAGAAAAAAGATATTTGCTTATGGAAATGTATTGAAAGACATGATTGCCCAGGGCTATACAGTAATTCTCTTAATAAGTTAAAAAGTTCTAAGTACTAACTATTATTATATTTTCAGAGTCCATCAACAACAACCACTGTCTTGGCAGCAAAATTGCACTCCTTACTAATGGCATACAGGATAGCGAAAAAAACTGGCAAGACCACCCCATGTATTGCTCCATTCATGGATTCATTGAAAGAAATTTTTGAAAATAGCTCACTATTTTCTACCGGCTTACATATTAATATGGATGACACATCTACCAAACCAACTAACACGGACGCTTCCGATGAGGACAAATCTCAAGTTTCATTGAATTTACAATGGCCAGAATCAACAGATGAAGAACAATTGATTGATTTGTTCACTCCTAAAAGCGAAAATGAGAACTCAAATGCAAAACAACTGTCCGAAATGTAAGACTTTAATGAACGTTCTTTAGATTTTAGATTTATGTACACATAAAAAAACAATTTTGTATTTTTAATTAGGAAAAGAAAAAAGAAATGGACGAAAGAGGAGACCCTTGGGTTGCTATATTGCTATCATGCCCGGCAGGATGAATTTTATCACAAAAGAAAGAAGAAATTCGCTTATGAAAATGTATTGAAAGACATGATTGACCAGGGTTTTACGGTAATTAATTCACTATCTAAAATAAAAATGTTGAATCTTTTTTAGTAGGAATCTACTTGTTAATAGTTCTTGGCACTTTGTTATAACTTATTGATGTGTAACATATTTCTACTCTGCTTGCTGCAATTTGTTAGTTTTTTTTTCTGTGCGTAGGTGTAAAACCTTCAGAAAGCTCTATGAGGACCGAAAAACGCGTGCTCATAGGAGTGTGAGATTCTTACTGCACTAAAAACACCTCCTCCTCCTCCCGATTGCAACTAAGTTGAAACTTATCTAGCAATTTATTTTTAGCGAATTTAATTAACGTGTTGCAGGTAACTATCCGGTGATAGTCCTGCTTATACCGCGATTTTAAAGCGGATTCTAGTTTAGTGCACTAGATCGGTTCAATTCAATTTGTGAGAGTGATTTCATAAGAGATCACGAAAAAAGTAAGTCCCACAATTCCATCTAGCTGTAGGTCGATCTAGAGCCTAATTGGCTGAAATGGTTTTCTTCAAACTTGATATACTTAAGTGCCTTACGTGTTTGGCTCGATTCTTTTTTAAATCTTTTTTTTTTTAGCCGCAAAAATAACAGTACATGGCATACAATTGTTTGTACCAAAAATAGTAAATCTTAATTATCTCGAGAACGGCTTTAATGATTTTTGATTTTTAAAAAAATCCATGGGCTATTATAGGTGTAGTCTATATTTTAGTCTAAAAAATTGTTAACATAAAATGTTACCGTAGCGTTCGTTATACGACTTACCATAAAATGGCCTTTTTGATTTTCGGATTCTTTCATTAACGGCTCAACGGATTTCCATCAATTTTTTTTATATATAAAATTAAATTTGTATAAAATTTAAAAATAATTTTTTGGATTTTTGAAAAAAAAAACGATTTTTTTTCTTGAAAATTCAATATTTCGAAAACCAGTGGATGATATTTTAAAAATGCTAGGAATTCGTACTAAGCATTTAATGAAGCACTGTGTTTTTTAGATATCTTCTTTTTTCTTAAATTATCATTTTTCAAGAAATTATTTTTTTTTAATTTTTAATTCATATCATCATTCATAATTGTCAAAATATCATCAAAATATTTGTCGCCGAATTTCTGCTAGAATTGGACACCTGGCAATGGTTTTCCCTGTCGTTGGTGTTGCATAAAGAGTAGTTTTGTGATATGTTATTGCTACGCGGGATGAAATTTATAGGCCATAGTTCCCCTCTTGCCCGGAAAATCAATGATATTGTTTTAATGTTATTGATGTCCTTGAAGTAGTTGGATTCTCTTATGTCATGCTGAAGGTTAGGGTAGAATTCCCTGTGTATTGAACTAGTAGCTATGTCTATACTTTTCTCTTGATTTGAAGTGAAGCTTTTCTAATAAATTGTGAAGATATGGTTTCCATTCTTCTAAATTATACAAAGTTAGATTAAAAGAGAGTTCACAGGTGTCTGCCAAGTTATCCATTCCTGAATCAATGGACTTTGTGACCTTATTATCGAGACTGCAATCTTTCTAGCAACTTTGTCCTCGTGACTGTACATAAGTTTGGTGATGTATTTGAAGTGCAATTTTAGAGTTGAGAGATAGTCCGATTTCGATGAGAAGCATGTAGTTATGTTGGGTCTGGAAGTCGAAATTGCCTTTTTAGAAAGAACATCATGAGAAATGGGTGATGTCTGACTGATTCAAGCCCCATGATTCCGTAGCATACAGAATTATTGATTCGGACGTTGCGAGAAAAACTTTGTATTTTGCAATAAATGTTAGGTCATTGTTTCCATACACATTTTTGCACACCGCGCCAATCCCATTTATGGACGAAAACAAATTGTTTACCTGGCATTTTTCTAGGTTAAAGTTGCTCGTCACAGTGTAACCCAAGTATTGGTATTTCCTCACAGTTTCGATTTGGTCTCCTCCATAATACCATTTCTCGTTTGCAGCTAATTGCCTTGATACTCTCCGAAAAACGGTTGTTTTTTATTTGTTGCGATTCTCAGTTAAATTCCACTTCGAACAGTAATTTCGTAATTTTTTTGATCATTAGCTGAAGAGATACAAGAGGTTCAGCTAGAATAACAAGATCGTCTGCGTACATTAGGACTTTTATGCCGCACAGCATGTCTTTTATTAGGTCCTTGATATTAAGGCAAAAAACTGAAGGGCTAGAATTGCAACCTTGTTTCAATCCTACTAACGCGAAGAACCAAAGAGATATACTTTGTCCATCCCATACTGCATAGGTTGTCCTGTCGTGGTGGTCTTTATAGATGTCCTCAATTATTTTTCCAAATTTTAGAGACATCCCATCTCTAAAAAATTTAAAGATCATAGTTTTTCTGTCGATGTCGAATCTATGGAATTTGCCCTATGAAACATGCGTATAGTTAGCTTTGTTATCTTTTATTTTGGCTCCAACTGCTTCGACTTCAGAGATCGTTATTTCTCTATCCAGAATTTGATTTTCGACATTTGTTCTAGCGTAATGGATTTGAGGTGGAAACATTTTTGGGTTGTCCTTCAAAATGATGTTGTTTTTTACGGGCAATAGTGTATTTGTTACAAAAAGTCTTCGTTTTATATTTTGTATTCCTTTCCGAAATTCCGAGGAGTTTCTGCAGGATTTTAAACTTTCTGCTTGTTTTTTTTTATTTATCTTTTTTGCATCTACACAAAGCTTTGTATGCTCGACTCGATTTGCTTGAAGTTAGTATTCTTTCAGAGAATGGACATTGAAATGTTGGTATAAATGCAATAGCGCAAAATATCTTTTTCGAGAGGAATCAAATTCTTTATCTTACTTAGGCTTTGGGTTATGTGAGACCGCTGTCGATTTTATAACGCCCTGCAAAACTTCTATCTTTAGCGCGTGCCAATGTCAACCGTGTTCTATTATACTACGGTTAAGTTTTGCCTGATATATTTCAACACGATTTTTCTGCCATTTAAGCTTAGGGAGAAGCGAATTTTTCGTTTCGAGTTGGAGTGGATATTGATATTTTAAATTTTGATTAAAAAAATGTCAGATGTTACATATCATATACTCGTTTTTTTAGGTATCTTTTTTTTTTACAAGATTCCCTAAAACCTTATGTAATCAACCTCATTTTTAATGAACACTATTTCCAATTAAAAAACCAACTCTAACAACAAAAACAATTTTTTTTTTTAGAATTCATCCACAACTACCGCCTCCTTAGAAACCAAAATGTGTAAATTGATAGGGGCGTACAAAACTGCTAAGGAGACGGGCAATAAACCGAGTGTATGTATTGCTCCATTCATGAATGAAATGGAAGAAATCTTCAAAGATAGACCAATATCAACAAACAGCCATACAACACATATGAATATAGGTCCCCCTACCAAAGTAAATAAAACATCTGAGAGCGACTACTCGTGCGATGATCAACCTGAAAACTCATTGCATCTACAACAATTGCATCAATCCGAGTCTGTAGATGAAGAAGAACAATTGTCTGCGGGCACATCTCCTACAGTTCATCTGTCATCGCTGGGGCCTCCTTTACACAGTTCTGACCCTCTATCGACTATAACTCTGGGCAAAAGGAAATCCGACCAAGAAATTTTCTATGAAAACAAACTTAAATTAAAAAGAGAAGAAATACGGAATAAAAAATTAATGCGGACGGCCAGACATGAACAGCGTGAAAAATTCATGCGTGAATCTTTAAATGCTTTGCAAAAAAAGTGGGACAAAGATCACGAGGTAGAAATGAAGAAATTAGAACTCTTGGAAAAACTAATTCAAAAATAAAAAAACAAGTTATTAAAAAAAAAATTATACATGTTTTGTTTTAAATTTAAATTATGTTGCGGTTTTGTAATGTCTTAAACAAAATCTGCCGCCGGTCGACTATGTTTTCTGCTCCATTTTCTACATTTGAAACTTCAAGATTGTCTTCTGTGTCATCTAGTTCTTCTGGCACACTCTCAGTGTAGAGATCATTTTTAATTATGCATATATTGTGCAAAACACATGCACTAACGATAACATTTGTTACTGCACTTAAGTTGTTCTGCTCGGTGAACTTTACTAGTCTTCGAAATCTAGACTTGAGCAATTCAAAAGTGTTTTCTACAATCGTTCTGGTCGCTGAGTGTAAGTCGTTAAAGCGCAGTTGAGCATCTGTTAGATCTCCATCATCCTTAAAAGGTGACACTAACCAGAATGTCGAAGGGTACACGGAATCACCTACTATGAATGATCCATTAGAAAACATATGCGAATAATTGGTTTGAACTTTTGCGTATAGTTTAGATCTGTGAAGAACTTGGTTGCCGTCAAGTGAACCGGGTTCACCACAAGTTATATCGATGAATTTCATTTCAGCATCTACTACTGCTTGCATAGCCAGGCTATAACATCCATTTGTGTTTACATAGGTATGTTTATTAGTTTTTGGAGCTTTGATATTGATGTGAGTACAACCTATAGCCCCAATAACTCCAGATATCTGATTTTTCTCTTCAAACAATCTCCGAGTCTCATCGGCTGCAGGCCCTTCTGGCCACTTCACATATTCGTGACCAATTGAGACAAGCCATGAGGAGACTCGTTGAACAGCCGTCCAAGCTGATGAAGTTTTGAGGCAAAATAAATTCCCCAGCTGCCTGAAAGTCACAGTATTACCTATATACCATAAATACATATAAAACGACTTTCTAGGACCAATCCTAGACCTTCCTCCGTGAGAATAACCTGGCAAACATTTAGACTGAGAAAACAATGCTGCAACAAAGTAACAAATATATTTATTTATGGATATTTTATAAAATTGGTGTAAGACACACTTACCTACATACCTATAAGATACTCCGCAGTTGTCTTCTCCAACCGCATGTTTGATTTGAAGGCATCAGCATCGTATGCATCGATGGTGTCCACGAAACTCAAACATGTACTCTGTGGCTCTGGTTGGACTTCGAGATCTTCTGAACTCGAGCTCGAAGTGTCCGCGAAAACAAGTGAAAACAATTGCTCCATGTCTTCTTTGTCCCTCTGGTGACGATTCTTTGAATCACCCATCAACAAATTTATAATCTATATCAATTTAATAAAGAGATAATTGTTTCAAATTCATAGAATACATTTATTTATGCTTTTATACGAAATCACTTACCTGTGCTTTCTCTGAATTATCCATTTATTTAATAAACAAATTTGTTAATAAAATTAATAAAGAAGCAACAGCAACTACTACTACTTTCAGTCAAATGCTAGCGAATGTCAAATTTCAGTGCTGCCAGAATAACCTTAGCAGTATTGTTCAGTTAAGTTCGATTTCACAATGTTCTTCTGTCGAATGTGAGTAAGTCTCTTTTCTACAGAGAAACTAGTTGCTAGAGAAATTTTTAATTTTTCTTTTAATTGTTTTAAAAAACTCTTTGTGCTTTCACGCGAAAAAGCGACATGATAAAACTGAGTTGCTGTTTGACATCTTCACATTATTTATTTAAACGTGGAGATTAAAATTAAATAGATTCTCTTTTATCTGATAGTTTTTGTATTTAATAATTTGACCAACAAAATTTTTATAATGTGTTTTCCATTGGTAAATTCAGAATTTGATATTTTTCGTGGCGAATCGCGGTGTGAAATAAATTTTCTTTTGCTTTGATATTGACGTGTATTCCGCTTCTGTGAAATTGATAGTTGTCAAATTGAATGCTTCACATTGTACTAGGGTTTAATCTTTAGTGGTGTTAGTAAAAAGAGGGGTAGATTCAACAAAAATACGTATCTGCGGATTTGATTCAGGATCAACAAAATTAATATTTGTTAGCCAATGGAAGTATTTAATTGTAGAATTCCGTGTTTTGGCAGATTTGTATCAAAAAATAAATAAATTCTTGTACGAATGGAAAACCACAATAGATTTTATTGATACGTACGACAAATTCCAATTCGAGTTTAAAATAGTGCAAACATCAAAATCAAAGCATATGAAAACAACATATCTTTAAATCTTTGACCGAGAAACAAATTGACAGCCGGCCGGCGGATCGACTGCAGATCGATGTTTTATTGAAAGGAATTCGGCAATAATCATTTATCATAAATTCAGCAAAGAATGCGAAAATATATTTGAACAAAGTTAATCATACCGATTGCATAATCCGATAAGTGTCTTGCGGAGAAAATCAGGCTCAATTTTGACATTTGTACAAAAGAAAAAAATGTCAACATTAAGTCTAGTTCACTGCGCAGTTCATTCATTTGGTTCTTTAATCTGGGTGAATTTTAACAATAACTCCTAATAAATACTCACCTCAATAAATATATTTCTTGCAAACATTAGGTAAAACGTAACTTTGCAACACAACCGTGACAGGTGATGTCAGTTTATTGCCAGTTTACAATTTTAAATGTTCAGGAGTTAAGTTTTGATGTCAAATACAAAGGATAGTATAATTAACTGAATTCGCTTATTAATATTAGCATTTAAAAATAAAATGATGCGCCAACTAACAAAATATAGGAAAGTAAAACAATGTAACGTTTTGCGTTTAAAGACAGTTCGATTACACCAAGCTTCCAACGCCCACTAAGCCGAGATTTTGCTAAATCTTCAAGACTTACCATACAAATTAAGCATATTTTGAGCAAAATTTGCGGTTAAGGAATTTGACGTTTGTTTTGTTGGAGCTCTTTATGAAGTTTTTATAAAGGTTTAATAATTCCTTTTGTTAGTAGAGGGAAGATAGGATGTTCGCCCCTCCTTCTGGTACCATATTGGCTAGCGTAAATCTGGGTTTCCATAGCACAGATTACAAGCTGCCGGAAATTAGAGAAAAATGCTTAGGGTTGCCGTCTAATAATTTTAAAAAATTACAATTACATTAATCGATCGTGTTTCATGCCTGCCTATAGGATACTATTTTCCAGATAAGTTACCATTTGCGGATCCATGTTTGCACGCATCAAGGCAGATGGATCTGCCTTTTTTACTTAAGTACCTACCTCGTGTTGTTCCACTTCTTAGCTGTGCCATCCTTAGAAGGCACAATCCTTAAGAGAAGAATATTTCTTGGAGAAAAGCGACAGTCAACATACAACAATAATAATAATAAAAAAAAAACACAATTTAATTATTTTTTTTTTGTAATCAAAATTGTTTTCATTTATTCCTTCATTCCAAAAAAAAGTGATTTTTCTTTTCGTTTGTTTCAATATATCATGTCTCACTTTTCTATCCTTATTTTTTTTGCGCATTCATGTTCTTTAACTTCGCATCTCATATCATCTCTATCAATAGTAATAGTTTAATTTCTTGTTTGTTTTTATTTTTATATGAGTTTTCTGGTTTTGTTGTTGTATTATGTATATGTATAATTTGCATTTTGTTTATTCACTTTTTTACATGTAATTTGAATAAATTTTTAACTTTTTTTATATTTTTTTTGTTTAAATCAATGGACTTAAATGTTATAAGTAATATATAAGTATTTATATTTTTTTTTTAATTTATACTTAAGTTTAGGGAATTTTTAAATATTCCTTGTTTTGGTTTGTATTTTTGTTTATTATTTTTATTTGTTTAATATTAATTTAAATCACAATTAAAACACATTTACTTTTAGTTTTCTTGTTTTGTTTCCACTTTTGGGGTTTTCTTTTTTTTTTAATTATAACTTTGAAGAATCGCTAAAATTATTTTTTTTTATTATTTACTTTTACTCATTAATTTTAAAAATAGAAAAAATATGTTAGTAAAATAGAGGTATGTATATATCTATAAATATATATATTTATGTATGTATATATAATTTATTTATTTAGAATTCAAAATGGAACTAAAAACGACGAATTTGTTCTTAAATTATTATTCTTAGTAACTATGTACATCAATTTGTTTTGTTTGTTAGTTTTCTTTTAATTTATTTATGTAATTATTATTAAATTTTTAGCATGCAGTTAACGCTGTTATAATAATAATAATAATTACAGCATTTCCTTTCATTATAGACACTTATAAAAATGAATTAATTTATTCCATCGCAGAATTTCTTTTTGTTTTTTTTGTTTGCTTTGATGATTAGAAAAATTTTAATCTGAGGAAGTGGTTATGTGTAAATTAAATAGACACGCATTTTTGAAAGCAGGGAAACACGATGATATTATTGATTAAATTCAGCTTTTTTTAAAAAATATTTATTTTACAAATTTAAATGCATTTACCAAATATGTTTGCGCGTTTTTTTTTGTTTTGTTTTAATTTTTGGTCTTGGAAGTTTGATTTACAATTTTCATGGTTTTATAATTATTATTTTGTTTAAGAAAGCGTTAAGTAAAAGTTAATTGTGTTTAAGTTTTTGTTTATATATAAGTTTAACATGGTTGTTTTACAAAAAAGTAGTGTGTGAAATCGTTTAGTATTTGTTACCATTTGTATTAGTTTTTTTTTTTTAAATATATACAGAAATATACACTTTTTTGTTTTAAAGAATAATTTATTATTAATCACACCGATTACAGAATCTAATCTGATAAAGTGTCCTACGGAGGTAATCATAGAAATGTCAAAATTTAGTCTGACTCTCTCCGCAGTTTATTCATCAAATTCTGTAAAGGGGGTGAATAATTTGTAACTGTTATATTTGAATCCCTTTATGATTGATATTTAAAATAAGGCAAATAAAACAATTGTAAACAAAAACAGACAATAAATAACTGTTTAAGTTGTTTTTGGTAAATGGCTTGTTTAATTCTCTCCATCTATTGTTTAACTTAGCTAAAAATTCAATTTTTTCGTGTTAAATCTAAAACTGTATTACTGTACTGAAGAACAAGTTCATGTTCCATAAATCCGGCGGAAATCCTCTCGCTTAAACTCGGAGGATGAAAAAGAATAGTCCCTTTAAATATTTACTGCAGGTCGATGTTTTTAGTAGAAACACCGACCTGCAGTCTGAAAATCAGATTCGTTTCAAATTAAAACCAATTTTGATTTTTTTTGTCACATCTGCCTAGCAAGTAGCAACACGAAGAGTCACAAAAAAAAGATTTGATCCGATTCCGTTCGTTTCACGAAAAAGTATTAGCTTTACTAGCGAATCCTATTTTTTGAAACGAAATCGTCATATGATTATTGAATCGTTTTCAGTTCAAACACCGAATACGGAGGAAAAAAATCAGACTACCCATTTCCTCTTTACAATTACATATCTACTCTATTTTTAACCTTTGGTTTCCTATGGTTGCAAGAGTTCTTTTTAACGTTGTGATTTTTACTAAATACCATTTTTGTGAAAGTAAAACACTTTTTCGGATAGCGAAGTTCGCTGTTGGATTCGCTGCAACAACTTTTAAGAAATTTCCCTTTTCATTCGAACGCTGGCAACGTGAATTATGTTTAACTTCCCTTGTAATTTATTGGTATTTGGAATAGATTTTCCCCAAGGAGTTTAGCTGTCATTTTATAAGATTGTTCAAGGGAAATTTATTCCGTGGGAGATTCACGGTCGCAGAAAAAATATCGAAGGAATAAATTATTCCGAAACGATATTTAGTGGGAAATTCCCGATAGAGCCCAATGAATTCAAGATACGCGTCGAAGTATGGTAGACCACTTAGAGATCTCAAATAATTTTCTTAACTAAAATCGATTTTTGCATCTCTAATGTATTTGGCAGTTAAAATTAGCAATTTATATTAGAAATTTTCACTAGCTAAGTATATATATATCTAGGATTCGAAAGCGTTTTCAATGTAACATCTTCTGTATCGATTTTATTTGACTTGAAGTATTCCTTAATTGAATTGCACCAAATCTATCTAAATCGAAAATGAGATATAGATTTTTAAAACGATTTGCTTTTCATTATGATGCAAATGCCAATTTTGTAAGACATAAACCTACTTCTTTTATAAAATATTCTAAATAAGCTAAATCTAAAATTATTCCCTTTTTGAGGAAATCAGCTATTAGTCTTAAATATTTCTTCAGAGAGGGTTATTCTCAAAACTAAATTCCTTAGAAAAGAATTCGAGATTCACATCGGAAAGTACAAAATAAAAAAAAATGGGTGATGGATTGGCGTTCTCTCAGATAGACTAGTGATAATGAACCTATATAAATGCCAAGTAAATGGAGTTGTTGGAAGTTCATAACCACTATTGGGTTGCTTCTATGGAACTATGGAACAAAATTTCCTTCAAATAGGTATTTATTCCTTCCAAAGTTTTGCACAGAGACAATTCACCTCAGCTCAAATGTGATATATATGTATTACTGCCTTATAAATGTAAGGTGCTTTATGCAACTCTTTAGGCAGTAAATAAATATTGGCTTTAAGAAGATGTGATTTCAACGGATGTTAGCATTAGATATTCTCATTCATTGCAGTCTGAAACTGAAGAGACTAAACAAAACTTGGTAATTAAAATTATAGACAAAACAACAACTATACTAAATAAAATACTTTTGTAACGAAAAAAATAAAACATTTGTGGCACCATTTTCTTTCTGTTTTTATTTTAAAAAATAAAAATTTATTCAATTTAGTCTAAAATTAAAAAAAGGATATAAAGCGATCCTTATCCTTAAAATTCTATGAATATTATAGAGATAAAATATTTACATAAATGGATACATTTATTTATATATAAAAAAAATTAACAATTGAGTTTGACTTTAGATCTACAATTTATTGTTTTTTGTTTTAATAATTCATTTTTTGACTAAAAAAAACTCATTAAAAATAAACTACTTAACTAAATTTATTTTTTTTTTAGAAAATAGTATTTTTGAAATTTATATCAGACACTTAAAAAGTAATACAAACAAAAAATGAAGTGAGCAATAGTTTAAAAATAGAAGTAAAATGTATGTTGCTGGAGAATGAGATTGTTTTAGGAATTTATTTCTAGTAACTCTAAAACTTTTTTGATTTTTAAACTAAAAAAAAAATAAATAGGAAAAAATGTTCGCTATGAGCAAATAAAAGTGACTTATACAGAAAATAAAATTGAGGTAAGCGTTTTAAACGCGCTAAGGCTAAGGTTTGAATTTTCATTTCACACTTTTTTTATAGCTTAATTTTTTGTTTAACTCCATTCAATAATCTTTGGAAAACCTGTAACACAGAGGATGCATAAATACAGCGATCATGTTAAACAAAATGTTAAAGTTTAAAATGTAGTTTTTAATGATTTATTTTTAAGCGGCTGAGTGAAGTACAAAAGTAAAATGGACCGTTTACTATTTTAAGCTCGGTATAAGAACTAACAGAAGATATAGGCACCACTGTAAAGTGTGTCTCAAACCGACATATCAGCTAATGTCGGGAGTGAAAAACCGTCAACGTATTCTGATGAAAAAAAAAAAGATTAATTTGGACGGACCTAATGGATACATTAATTATTTTCTTATATTAAGGAAAAATAGGACAAATGAAGGAAATTTTTGTCACAGAATATTAATTGATTGATTTTCAGAGCTTAAATGAGGGAGAAATAATGCATTTCCTTAGTTTCTAAAGTATGTACATATTTGGTTGACAACGGTCAATTAAATGAAAAACAGTGGGGAGACGGTTTTCAAGAAAGTCAGCGAAGTAAGAAGTAGCAAGATAATTGAAGCCATAAACCGAATTGTTACCGAAAAGTTCATTAATTATTTAGAGGCACTTTATGAATCTTTACATAACATGCTACGTGAAATGATTTAGATATACATTACTGAAAACTATGGGCAAATTCCTAAACGGGTATATACTCGTATATTACCCAAAATATCCTAACCAAACTCTCCCTGAACGGAGACATAAAAATCACTACAATGTAGACTGTCCCAAAAAGTTGTAAGTTCTTTTTTCTTCCGCAAAAGTAAATAGATTAGGTCTGTTTGCTATTCTATGAATTCGTTTGTTAACTCCAACAAAACACTGCCAAGGTGAAGGAGAAAAACTTCCTCTACATTTTAATACTTCTTCATTGGAATTCTCAAGTGTTTTCTCATTTTATTTTTAAGAATGTTTTTGTTTGCCGTGTTCATTGTGTTGGGTGCAGTTTTTCTCTTTTCTTTTAATTTTTTTTTAGTTTAATTTTGGTATGTCTCGAGTGATCATTCAATTATGCCCATCACTAATTTCTGTCTTTTCTATCCGTTTCAAATTAAAACCATAGGGGTATTCACGATCTGGTGTAACAAGTCTAGTAAAGTTGTAAAATTTAATTTTTTTGTTTACAACCGACTGTGAACACACTTTTTCTAATCTGTAGCAACACTTAAGCAAATGTCAAAATCTGTTTCACATTTGTTCTGAAATATCTTAGTTTGTGTTAAAAAAAATTTTACACTTGTATTTTTCTGTTAAAAGTGTAAAAGTGTCAGACTTTGACATTCAGTGTATTTTGTTGTTGTAGTGCAAAAATAATGCTACACTTTTACACTTTTGCAATGATACAAAACCAGTTACATCGGATCGTGAATACTCCTCATATTTTTTCTGGAGAAACTGATCCGCATTGAATCTCTTTTTCGAGGGCTTCAAACACTGATAAGTATACCAAGATCGGAAACTTTCGTACGTTTCACCGACACACCCCATTTGTTTACATTGTTGTATCTGTGAATTTGATTTTTTATCCACGAATAGATGTGAAATCCAACACCAATATTTCTGTTTGGTATCTTTTTTGAAGTAAGAAGTGTAACAGCTGTCAAGCATCAAGAGTGGAGGAAATTTTGTGAATCTTGCAACAAAGCAAACAAGCCCCAATTCACCACACTTGTGTGGTATAAAATAAAACGTTAATGGCGACCCTCTGGACACAACGACAAAACATAGTGATGGGCATAATTGAATGATCACTCCGAGACATACCAAAACCAAACTAAAAATATCAAAAGATAAAGAAAAACAACACGCACCATATTAAAACAGATTCTATAAAATAAAATGGAAAATAACAGAAAAAAACTTGTGAAAATTTTTACAAATTGTTACGAATTCACAAAATAACAAACAGATGTTTCGTATCTGCTGAAATTTTCGAAGAAACTTTCAAAAATTCAACTGATTCTATAATATTTCACATTAAAATACAATTTTAATGAAAAGTTAAAACTCATTATTAATAACGGTTCACTATAATTTTTGAATTATTCTTGTATTTTACATAGAAGTTATTTTCAAGCTAAAATAAATCGCACCACAAAAAAACAAACACACCTATTTATTGAAAATTAAAATTAAAGCAGATGATAAGGAGACATAAAGTAGTTTTTTTTTAAATAATTAATTAATTAATAATTAATTATTAAAGGTCACATGGTTTTACCTCCGGCAAAAAGGTTTAGTCCATCTTAGAGAATGGTTTTACAAAAATTATGCAAGTGGAACGGAGTTAAATTTCAATGAAGCTGTTAAAACTATTATTTAATGTATTCCCGAACTTTTATATAAGGTGTAAGAGATAGAGAGAGCTAATTAAATTAATATTTTTGTGGAGTATTTTTTTTTCTGAGCCTTTTGAAAGTGATCGACGACTATTTCTCTCGAAATAAAAATTGTCGATTTCTTAAAATAACTAAAATACGATTTCATTCCTTTTTTAATATAAAATACAACTCAATAAAAACTTTCAAATACAAAACAATCTTAAAATTTATTTTACATTTAAAATAGTTCTAGTTTTACTAAATAAAATCAATTTTATTTTCTAAATCCATATGTTAATTGAAACTACATAAAAAGTTCACTAAAAAATATTGAACTAAAAACATACAATTTATTAAAAAAAAAAAAATACAATACAAAGGTATACTGGACAATGAAATAAACAAAATAACTAAATATTTAAGACAAATCTCAATTATTAAATGAACACACACATTCAATTTATTAAAACAAAAACTAACACAAAAATGAAGAAAACAAAAGGAAAAAAAGTTACATAATATCAAAAGTGGAATTATGTAAAGTCAATTAAGATAATTTTTTTTCTTTTTTTTTGTTGCACTCTTCAAAAAGGAATTCAATTATTGAAATTTGATTTATCTCATATAAAGATTTGTTGTGTTGATGATGATGATTAATCATCATCGTTTTTTTTTCTCTTGTTGTTGTTACCATCGCAGTAATTTTGTTTGTCATCATCATCATCTCCAAGGCTGTAAAAACACTGCAAAAAATGTTGTTTGCTTTTTTTTGGTTTTTTTTTTTTATTTTTGTAATTATAAACATTTACGTTGATATCAGTTTATTTTTCAGCAATGTCGATGATGATGATAAGTATTTTAAAGTTTTAAAGTTAAATTTAACATTAATTATAGTAATAATAGCATTAATAATAATAGTAATTACAGTTTGATGATTTGTTGTAGTTGCAGTTGCAGTTGGTGTTGTTGATGATGTTGTTGGTAGTTTTAGTTGTTGTTGTTGATTATTATTATTTATAATTTGTCCATTTGGTTGTCAAACTTTACTATTTGGAACTCGTGAGGGCGGCGCTTCATATGCCCCTCGTCCTGTGTATGCTTCTGCATAAAGTTCAGGATTGTGCAACGATGGCGGTCGGTTATAATTTACTTGTTGCGGACCGACGGCTTAATTGAAAAAAAAAAATTAATATTTATTGTTAGTATAAAAAAGAATCAATTTTAATGAGAGGATCAACATACAAGTTAATGATGTGGGTTATAGGCATTTGGATGGTTGAGTGCACAGAATATTTTTTTTTTTGGGTGAACATTTAGAATGTGTTTTTTTGTTGATTATCTGGGCACAGTTGAATGATTGTAAATAAAAAAAAATCATTTACAAAGTTGAGCTGCACTATTTGCCATCCCTAATTTTATCTCCTTGTTTACAAATTAAATCGATAAATATTAACAGAATTTAAACTCTCTCATCTCTAACAGTTTAAAAGTGATTACTTTTCCCTTGAAATATTCGAATTCCAAGTTAAACTTTCATAGGTAGCAAATAAGAGAACTATCTAATGCAATGGCGATCAAGGAACCTTGGTTTAACTATAATCGACAAGCGAAATGGGCCTAGTTCCCTGGTGACATTCAAGGCAGAGCTCCAGTTTAACTTCGATTCATCAAATAAAGAGAAGTCAGCAGGAATCGATAGTGTACCCAACTTTGTACTACGACATTTACTTAAGGAAGCAGTCGAAATTTGTACCACACTGATTAACAACGTACTAAATACTGGATATTACCCAGTGCGGTGGAAGACAGCAA
Organism: Philhelius pedissequus; assembly: GCA_910595825.1. Lineage (NCBI taxonomy): Eukaryota > Metazoa > Arthropoda > Insecta > Diptera > Syrphidae > Philhelius > Philhelius pedissequus. The sequence goes on along the minus strand of OU343163.1, from coordinate 89,447,671 downwards.
TGGTGCTTTATCTCCCACCGAAAAAGTACGCAATTGCGAACAGAACAGCTCCAAAAGTTGAAGTAATTAGAATTAAACTTTCAGAAATCAAAAACTATTATATTTAGGACTCCGTTTTCTAACGCCTTAAGGGAAACGAGTAAGAACGGGCGCAAAATGGGGATCGTATGACCACTTGGAAATCCACAGAGGAGTAAGTGCTGCTCTGGCCGGGGCTATGGGAATCTTTGCCCTGACAAAACTGTTGTTTTATAGAAGCCGTCTTGACAGCAGGGTGAAGGTGATTTCCTACATAGCACTCATCAGGCTGTCGCGGTTCTACGTTGCCCCATCTCAAATAGAAAAGATTCGGGTGTTTGAGAGGCAGTGTGTTAGGCGTTGCTTTGGATTACACAGAACACCAGAGTTGTAGTAAAAACGATATTATTCCAACCAGGTTCTATACAACGGAGCCAACATAAACAGAATAGATAAGTTTTTGTTTAAGTTGATTCGGGGTCACATTGCAAGAGCGATATCTTCAACCAACATCTTAATTTTAAGAGCTTATTACTCCAACCACGAATACTAAAAGAGAATGGAAATGTTGAAAATTTATTTCCGATGATAATAAATTCCAAGGGAAACTTTTGAGCATTATGGTGTTTTTATTTGGCAATCCAGAATTCTTCTCCGATCCGGGATCACAATTGAACACTTTTGTGTGATTCTGACGATTCTGAATTGTAAGGCGCGTCCATATTATGCCGAATAATGCCGATCGGCCGTGCCGCGCCAATCATTCTGGTCGGCACGTTCGGGCTTCTGTCATCGGATCCATTTCGTTCGGTTTGAATTTGGTTCGGTTTCGGCTGGACCAAAGGCCGATCGGGCCGTCCATACTTATTCGACTTGGCCGGTCGGCATAGGCCGATCGGCATAATATGGACGCGCCTTAATAATGAGATTGTATGTGTGAAAATAATTGCGTACGTGGAAATATTCAAATTCAAAAAAAAAATGTTTGGCACAATTATGATACAAAAAATGACAACAGTCGATTTTGACGTTTAAGTATATGAATGTTTGAGTGCTTCTGGTTCCGATTCTGATTTCAAATCCAGAAGCAAAATTCTTTTCTTTTCAGAATTATGTCGTTTTTATTTGGCAATCCGGAAGCCTTCCGGAATCTTCTGAAAACGTTCACTTGGGAAAAAATGACAGTTCTAATTTTAAAAAGAAGAGAAGTTTGCTTCTGAATTTGAAATTAGAATCAGAACCAGAAGCACTCACACATTCATATACTTAAACGCCAAACTCGACCGTTGTCATTTTTTGTATCATAATTGTGCAACACACATTTTTTTTTTGAATTTGAATATTCTCACGTACACAATTATTTCCACACACAATCTCATTAAAATTCAGAATCGTCCGAATCACACAAGTGTTCAGTTGGGATCCCGGATCGGAGAAGAATTCCGGATTGCCAAATAAAAACGCCGTTAGAACTCTAATTTTTTTTCCAAAGTGATCACTTTCAGAAGAGTCCGGAAGGCTTCCGGATTGCCAAATAAAATTGTCATTAGTCACAAACATTTTTCAGGGAAGTTTTTATTCACGATAACAAAAAGTATATTTAAAATGTAATGTGGCTTTTGTTTCGTAAATTTATATTTTGATCTATAAATTGATTTTTTTTCGTAATGAATCGAATACGATCTCAGATTGATTTTTATTGGTGCATATTTGTGTCTGTGAACCAGCTAGCGGTATCAGCTGTAAAATATTGACTCGAACGTTGTTTTTAATTTCAAGTTTGTAAGTAGGTACGAAGATGAGCTGTACGAATATATGAATTCACTTAAAACTGCTTCCATTTCAACTCAAAACTATTTGAATTTTATCTTGCAATCGAAAGAAATTATTTTCAAACATAAGCTTGTCAAACTAATGGCTGTCAATTATGATGCATAGTGGTGTTAGTAAAAGAGGGGCAGATCTGCCGAAAAATCCAGATCTGCAAAATTGATTTAAAATCAAAAAATAAATAAATTTTTTTGGCCAATCGAAGGCAAAACTTTTCAAAATCAGTTTTTTGACAGATCTCAATCAAAAATAAATTGAGTTTTGTTACCAAACGAAAACCTCATAATAATTGTTTTGAATTTGACATATGTATGTTTACGCCGAAGTTACATGTTGATTTTTTTTTTGTTTTAGTGGTAATATTAGAATTTAAGCGAATGAGTTGATTCGCGAAAACTGCAATACCAATTTATACACCGTTAGCTTTAAATTACCCTTTCCCTGGTATACTGAGTTCCCGAAGATCCCACTAATATGCAAGACTCACTAATTAATAACGAATTATTCGAGATTAATAAACATATACATACAGGTAGTATTCTTGAGAAGTTTCTTGTTTTCATAGAATTACTCTCTACTCAAATATAGAAACAAAAACTGTTTCTTTGCTGTTTCTAGATTTCAATATCTCAAAAACCTTAAGGGAAGTAAAGCACACATTTCGACAGATTTTGTCTGGCCCAAAGGATGTAAAATACTATTTATAATAAGCAGATAAGGATGATTTGTCTGTAGTCACAGCACAACATCCAGATGAAGATAGTGAATTTATTTGGCACATTCATTGAAGTTCTAACTATGTTGCCAAAATTCAATTCAATTTTATAGCAAACTTAGACAGAACTTCTTCTGTTTATGAAATGAGGACAAATAGGTCTTAAGATAATAATCGACTTTACTCTCAGACGTATTATAAGACTCGCTGCACAGTGCACACTCATGACTTATCAGCATTAATGACAAAACACAAACTTAAAGTTACAACATAAAAGTTTAAAATTTTGCAAACACAAACTAATGTGTAAACTAAGGGAAGATTCGTAATCGTAATGCACCCGAAAAGAATTCACACCCAAACAATATAAACAAATTCAGTTTTTAAAGCAATAGAGAGTGAGCAGTGAGGTGATGAAGAGAGACAAGACAAAAGTTCACACTTTGGGTATTTTATATGTCGTCGACGTTTTCGGCGACAACGTCGCCGTCGTTAACTTCGTATAGTCGTTTCAACGGAATGTGTCGTTGTCGACACTAAACTTTTTGGATTTTCTTAAAAAAAAAAAGAAAAAGGAAGTACATACTTCGCACAACTATGCCATTGAAGAAGCTAGCTATGCAATGAGAATAATGAAAATGAAGATGAAGTGAACTGATGGGAGGTTGGGTATAAGGTAATTGTTTAAGACTTTTTTCCAACATATGTACATATATTTCTTTCGAGACAAAGAAAGATTGAGTATGTTTTGTGTTTGGTTGTGGGGGAAGCATGCAAAGTCGATATAAATATTATGAATGCATATATATATATATGTTTAAATAAATAAATAATAAAAATAATATAAACAATAATAACTGCTTAAAGGTTGGTTCTAAAAGCCATGAACAATAAAAACAATACAAAGCAAAAATACCGCTTCTTAAATATTATGAGGACGTTTGCCTTTATCACAGAATCTGTTCCTTTCTGGAAGTTCAATTTAAGAAACTTTCAATCCCGATCTTTGCACAGAATTCTTAATTTACTAGATTCTGTCATACGGCTTGTGACTTCTTAAATGTGAGCTAACATTTAGTGATGAAAGAAACGAAAAATTCAAAGTGCTTAAATGTAAAACAAATAAAAATCATTAAATTGAAAAATCAAAAATTATGCTTGGGTACAAAAAAAAAACATCAATTGGAACTTTTTCGAAGAGGCTTATAGAACACACCTTTCGGCGGATAATACTGTTGTGGCTGTTGGCTTGGACCACGTCCATCACCACCCCCTACACCAACACCACCACCACCACCACCTAGATCTGCATACCCGTGTTGTGGTCCCGTGACTCTTGAATTGCTCGACGGTCGTCCACCATGACGACCACCCGCACTAGGCGCTCCTGCTCTTCGGCCGTCATTTCTTGCACCCGGCCGACTAGGATGATGACCAATTGGAACACCTCCAGGTGGTGCACTACGATCTGGATGCTGCCGACGATCCCAATCTGAGGGATGCCCTCGAGATCTTTCATGGGATGGCGGTGGTATACTTCGTGGGCCAGCGCTACGATGATGCGGATGCCGCTAGAAAGAAACAAGTTTTAAATCCCTATCATGAGTTAAATGTAAAGCAAAATCTCACCATTCGACGTAGTGTGTTCATTGGACCTCTGAGAGTTTCACTAATTCTCCTCGCCGGCCTCTTTTTGGGATTCGAACTGGGCGTATGGACAGCACAGCATTTTATAAACGCTCCCATCACAATGATGAAACCTATTGCCATTAGCACACATATGTACCAATTCTCTGTAACCCATTGGGCCACTGTCAGCAGAGTTTCCTTGTTCAGGAGGAGGTTCTTTAGACGCACTAATGGCCCGTCTGCATCGACGGCTCGGCACTTTAGAAAAACATCACAATAGCCTTGGAAGTTGTCACATGGCGAGCCTGGACGCAGGTTGATACCACCATCGGGCAATCCATAGAGATGAGCAAACTCACTGGTACTGCGGCAAGTGGTGGTGTCGTTGCCATTTTGGCACGCCAACTCACACAGACGCCTCTTGTCAACTGCAGGCGTCAAAGTGGACGTCAGGAAGCATTCGGACATGTTCCAAAGCAAGCAAATCGAGCCCGAGCACTCGCCTTTTATGCACAACGCTGTGCCGTTATTACATTTGGTCTTATTATCCCGTGGTTTGGGTTCTGGGCACTCTGGCGTGGTGCCATTGCATGTACTCGACCAGGAACATTCAGTTTCCTCTTTGCATTTAATGTGTTGGTGCGCTGGAACAAAAGTACAGGAATGACTCAGACAGCATGGACCCTGGCTAGGACTGCACTGTGTTTTAGTCCTGCGGGAGCAGCCTGTCGCTGAGGCATTAATTGATTTGTCATATTCGTTAATTAGGCGCGGATAACAGCATTTATCGTTGCATTCCTCTTCATTAAAACCACAGTCACACTCTTCGCCACTTTCGACAATCTTATTGCCACAGAAGGCTCCTTCCGAGACTTCGAAACAATCCCGTTTCGGGTTACCGACTAGCACGTCGAGGACATTTGATATATTTCTAACGGAACATGGTGAGAATTTACTATTGTTCGGTCGATCACCGCTAGTTGCACTAGCGAACATAATATAGTTTCCATTTGGACCACCTGGCCTACAACCATCAGGATAATCGTGCTAAAAATATAAAAGTTTCATTAATTAATTGTTATCTTGGACAATTCTTCTTACTGGTGATCCAAAGTTATGGCCTATTTCGTGGGCCAAAGTCAATTGTGAGACTTTGGGTGGTACCCGGCTATTGTAGTTAACAAATGTGATGATCCCTGTATTGAGGGAGCGTTTTGTGCTTTGATATTGGCCACCAACTGTTTCGGTGTAAGTCTTATATTTCTCACATATACCACCAGAAGCACCGGAGGCAGACGCAACCCAAGCTAAACCCAGGGTTCCGCCAGTGAAATCTCTGTTTAAAAAAAAAATTACACAAATGTATGTATGTTAATTATTTTCTAAGTTATTTTGTTTTTTTACCTGTAAGTGAACACATAAGCCAGGCAGAAGGTTGAATGATCCTCCAATGAGTGTAGATTAAGAAAATTTGACACATCCATGTGTTCATTGCAAAAAGCATTATGTGGACCATTGTAAAATTGTCTACATGCTGTGTCATCGTCAATCTTAATTCTTTGCACCTAAAACGAAAAAAAAATCATTTTTGAGTAAAAGAGAATTCACAGAGGTTGTAATTATGTTTTTTTTTTTTGATGCCAACAATTATTTAATTTGTTCCATTAGCATTTTATTTTTACATTTCAAAGGGATATTTTTTTTGTAATTTTTCGTGCTCATAATTTAATTATAAATATTAAATTAAAGTACACCACCTCACGGAGTGACTATGCATAATACTATTTAATTTCATACATATCTATATGGTTATCAGCAGGATACGTACGAGTACCTATGAACTCAAAATCGTGATTAACAATGCAAATAATAATTGGATTTTAATTAATCCAAAAGTATGCTACATATATTGATATTACATATTTTTTTTTTAATTAAAGAACAATCACATTATTGTGATCCTTTTAGAATGTAGAGCTATACAAAATCTGGATTTTTTTTGTGTTTAAATTAGATTATTTCATTTCATTTAAATTGACGAAAATAATAGCAAGATGCAGTATTTTTTTAATTGGAATTTTAAACATAACTGTAACTACCTACTATAAATTCAAGCGAAATTAAATATTCTGTATATACAAAAAACTACTTTTGTTTTATAAAACGCTAATTTTTTTTTGGGTAATTCGTACAATTTAACACCACCTATTTTATATCAAATCTCTTTTTTATTTCTCATACGCCATATTAGCTGTTGATTTATAGCGAGTTTTCGCATATTGTAAACCAAATAAAAGTAAGTTTAAAAATAAAGTTTACAAACCGTAAATTTCAGAACCTAAAATATAAATTTCCACCCAGGTAGACATATTTTCAACTTACATAAGTTAATATGTTTGCCCCTCCTCAAATTTTATTTACACGCTGCTGCAAAAAAGATTGGTTCACCTTATAAACAAATTAGGTATTTGCCCCTCCTAAACAAAATTTCTGGCATTTTTACATGATTGTTTGTGTTTTTTGTCAAAGCAAGTTTACGCATACATTTTAAGTGGAATAATTCATATAAAAAAAATATGAAAGCTCCACCCACCTCCAACCAAAACCAAACGAAAGAAGAATATAAGCAACACATTAAAACGAAATGAGCTTCTTGTGGTAGAATTAAGAAAGTATTGCATCGTCATTGATTGTGTGAGAAAATGGCGCCAAAAACAAATTCAATTTAGAATCCAACTACAGCTCCTGCTCGCCTGGTAAATCAATTTGTAATTTTCGTCAAATGGTGATGCGCAAAGGCAAGAGGAAGATAGACAATCCATTAAAATGAAATGAGAAGCTTGGTGTTGGTAGGATTAAACAAGTCATCGGCTTTGATTGTAACGGGTGATTTTTTTGCTACTTGGTTTTTGACGTTTATATTTTTGACAGATCACACATCACAAATTCCACGAACATTTGACATTTCGATTCAGTATTGTTTGCCATTTCATCATGAATAGACTTACGCCTGAACAACGTTTGCAAATTATTGAAATTTATTATCAAAATTCGTGCTCTGTGAAAAATGTGTTTCGCAAGCTACGTCCGTTTCAGCGACGAGGCTCATTTTTGGCTAAATGGATACGTGAATAAGCAGAATTGCCGTATTTGGAGTGAAGAGCAGCCAGAGGCAATTCAGCAGCTACCAATGCATCCCGGAAAATGCACGGTTTGGTGCGGTTTATGGGCAGGCGGCATCATTGGGCCGTACTTCTTCAAGGACGATGAAGGCCGCAGGGTTACGGTCAATGGAGAAAGGTACCGTTCGATGATAACAGATTTTTTTTTGCCGAAAATGCAAGAATTGAACTCGGTCGACATGTGGTTCCAACAGGACGGTGCCACATGCCACACTGCACGCGAAACCATGCATCAATTGAGAGGCGAATTTGGTGAGCAGTTGATCTCACGTTTTGGCGCAGTCAATTGGCCACCAAGATCATGTGATTTGACCCCGTTAGACTATTTTTTGTGGGGCTATGTTAAGTATATTGTCTATGGGGACAAGCCAAACACGATTGCTGCCTTGGAAGCCAACATTGAACGCGTCATTGGTGAGATTCCGGCCGAAATGTGTGAAAAAGTTTGCCAAAATTGGACCTTCAGAATGGACCACCTGAAGCGTAGCCGCGGGCAACATTTAAGTGAAATTATTTTTAAAAAGTAAATGGCAGAAATTGATTTATCGATCCAAATAAAAATTTCATTCACTTTTTACAAGTTTCTGTGTTTTTTTGAATTTTCAAAAACCAAGCTCTTAAAAAATCACCGTTTATAAGAAAGTTTTGCGAAAAACAATTATATTGGTAAGCTAACACATTCAAACAAAAAATAATTAGCTGTCGCATCTGAGATGGAGAAACCTTTAGAAAGAAAAAGAGACAGCTTAAATGAAATGAGCTCTGTTTGGTAGTATTAAGCCTGCATTGGATTTGAATCGTCTTTGATTGTGTGAGAAAGTGGCGCGAAAAACAAATTCAATTTAGAATCTACCTACAGCTCCTGCTCGCCTGGTAAATCAATGTGTAATTTGCGTCAAATGGTGATGCGTAAAGGCAAGAGGAAGATAGACAATCCATTAAAATGAAATGAGCAGCTTGGTGTTGGTAGGATTAAACCAGGCATCGGCTTTGATTGTATAAGAAAGTTTTGCGAAAAACAATTATATTGGTAAGCTAACACATTCAAAATTCAAACAAAAAAGAATTAGCTGTCGCATCTGAGATGGAGAAACCTTTATTAAGAAAAAGAGACGCTTAAATGAAGTGAGCTCTGTTTGGTAGTATTAATCCTGCATTGGATTTGTGTCGTCTTGGATTGTGTGAGAAAGTGGCGCGAAAAACAAATTCAATTCAGAATCTACCTACAGCTCCTGCTCGCCTGGTAGGTAACCTGCTCGTCTGGTAGTAAACCAGGTTTATCATTTAATTGAATTTTGGATTTTGCTCTTCACTGTGTTGTACTAGGTGTTGCTAGGTACTCCATTTTGACTAATTTTATTTATTTTTAGATTCCGGTTGTGGCTGACGGCGCGGAGGCAGCCAATTTAATTAAAAATAAAAGCAGTTACCAGCAGCGCATGCCAACTATTATGTAAAGGGTTTTTATGTTTCGTGAAGTTTAATTAATTTTTAGTGGTGTTTTCTGACCAGAATAGCCTAGCCTCTTGGAATTGGGTAGGCACATTGAAATCGCCCGTAACAAATAAATTCACTGTGCGGATATTGGGAACTTCTTTGGGGTTCATTCAAATTGCAAAGATCTCCTCCAAAATCGAGGTTTGATCTTTTCAATGAAACTTATTTCCAGATTTAAATGTAGTAGGTATTGGTGAATGACTGACACATAATATTTCTGAGAAAAACACATCTTCATTAACAGATGAAGAAGACGAAGGATTTAAAAATTCCAATAAAATATATAAAATCTAAATAACTTCTTCGTTATTTTATAGGTAAATTCAGAATTTGATGTTTTCATGGCGAATTTCTGGCGATAAATTTCGCAGCCTCGAAAAATATTTTACTCTCTCGTGAGCACTGTGTTCTGTCTAAAAAAAAATTGGTATTCGAGAACAGTATTTGACAGTTTCCAGTAGATGTTCGCAGTTTTATGAAGTACGGGGACACATCTAATGTTAAGGGGAGTGACCCTAGTCACTTTATGATAGTTCTGTTTATACAAGTACGATTTATGCACTTTATTACATTCTTTAGGAAATTAAAATGCAATAAATATATTTGTACTTAGAATAGGGTTCTTTACAGTAAAAATTTGAATCACGGTTTGTGAGGTATAAGGAAACAAAAACGCTTTATAGTTTTCCGAATGAATCGCTCTAGGTTTGTTCGACGTTCTCTGCCCAAAACACACTGCGGAATGTTCTCTATTTCACGTGACTGACGCGTATTTTTTTTCGGCTGCTCTACTTGGCTTGCCTGCCTACAAACAAACATCGAACACAGAGCAAATGCACTGGGTCAAAATCATGAAGAAAATAGATTTATGATTTCGTTGGATTTACTTTTTCGTAAAAAAAAGTTGTACCATTGAACACTTCAGTGAGAATCCAGTGCGAAAACATCGAACAAACCTTCTGATAGATCATTTTTTTTTTTCAAAACAAATGTTCACAATTTGCAAACGTTGCTCCGAAATAAGTCAATTTTATTATGAACTGTCAAAACAAACATACCTAACAACCGAAAACTGTCAAGTTAACTGTCACAGAAAACAGTGTTACCAATTTATTTCCATATAAATACTATGGATCTGGTCCCCTACTTTAATTTTCTGTGAATGTTTGTGCATTTGGGGAATTTTCAGGCCAAAAATTGCACAGTTTTTGACATAAGAGAATATACTCACGAGAGAGTATAAAATGTCCCCTTCCTGTGGTGTTCTGTTGAAGAAATTTGTTCGGATTTAAAATTACAGAACTGATAAACCAAGCAGATGTCGATGACGGCTGTCACTTGAATTTTGTTGTGTAGGTAAATTTATTGTTTGTGGGTTTAAAGCGTTCCCGTACTTTTGAGCTGTGTGTATACTGTTTGAGAGAATTTCTTCCCTACTCTTCGAGATTTGACATTTCGTGAGTTTCTTTGCAGGAAGCATGGAATCAAACCGTTTTACCATTCAATGCTTAATTTATTATTTGAAAACGGAAAACCGGTAGCTCAAATATCATAAGGGTACTTCTTAAGAAAATTAAAAACAACGGATACCATTTTTTTCAAAAAAAAAAAAAAAAAACATTCCTTTCGAGTTCTACAAAAAGATATGTAACAAAAAATTGTAGAGTATGAAAGGCTTATCTCCACAATCTAGGCCTCACCAGACCCTGCTATCCTTATCGGAATTTCATTGGTTTCTGGGATATGCTTGGTTAACAGGTTAAATCAGTAAACTGTTTTAACAAATGAGTTAGTTGTTGATTTATATTTTTTTTCTTGCGTCAACAATTTCAAACTATCCCAATCGACGGTATTTGGGATACAAAAAAAAGTAGTCAAAAAGCCTTAATTGACTCCGTTATGAATATTAAATTGAATACCTATTGAATTTTATCAGAAATCACTTTTCAATAATAGAAAATAAATACATTTAATAACGCAAATTGTTTAACTCCTTTGGGAGCTAATGCCGGTTGATTTTCATTTTAAACATTTAATTAATTTTAGTTGTACAAATATTTCTCTTTATGATAAACTCAAATGAAATATGCTATTCATTACGTACATACCTACTCGTACTTGTAAATAAATAAATTTTATGTTTGCATATGCATTATTGGTTTTCAATTTAATGGTATTTATATTTTTCAAAGAAATCCATTTATGTACATATTTAGTTAAATTTTAAATAAATGCGTTTTTTTTTTAATTTTTTGTTTATTAGATAAATATTTAAAAGTAATTTTATTGATTTTTTGCTATTTATCTTTTTCCTGATTTTTGTTTGACACTATGTTTTTAATGTTCAATTTTTATTTTTTATTTTCAGCAACCGAAAACTCACCTCGAAACGAATGTTTCGGTGCTCTACCTTTCCATCAAACTTCGTATTGCGATAGATATAGTTAACGGCAGTGACATGATGTGCAATCAACGACAAAATCTCCTCCCTTGTCTTCTCATCTGTTATCCTTCCCCTGTCATGCTACAAACAGAAATAATTTCAAAAACAAATACGAAAACGAAAAAGGAAAAAAAAAAGTTCAAATATAAACACATCCATCCATTCATTCATTCATTCATCCCTTCGTCTTTATAGATATTATATGGAATGGAAATCCCAATCGCAATTCCAATATTGCCAATATCACCATTCCAATCATCTATGGCTCATGGCATAGCAACCATTCATCCGTTTTATTTAAACTTACATCAGCTATCCCCTCACGGATGTGTCGCCATATTAATGGATCCGTTTGTATAAACAACGAACAGGTATTTTTTTTATCATCTCGCTGGCGTGGAGAGTGTGAATTGGATGATGAGGCTCGACGCACCCGCTCGTGGACACGTTCGTGCCAATCATCTGCGCCAGCTATCGCATCAGCGGCACGGGCATAACCATCGTCCTCGCCATTTGGCATAAATTTCCAATTTGCCTCCTTCGAATATTTCTGATAAGGATACTTGAAGTCGTCGTTGCTGCTTGAATATTTTTTCGGTGGTGGAGTTTGGTGTTTTGGACCATCATCAGCATCAGGAGATGGTGATGATAGGTGATGGTGACTACTGCTATTATTTCTACTAGGAGTAGGACTAGGACTACTTCTGCTCCTGTTTTTGTTTCTTTCATCCGATTGCTTATTATTCCTGTCATTTCTATGGTTTTTGGTGGCTTTTTGTTGTGATGCTGGTGGAAGCACTATGACTTCATCTGACTCTTCTACAGCCGAGTTTTGTATAGTCTCCATCCATTGCGAGACTTTCTCATTGATACCACAACCTGCTACGTGTCCTGTTGCAAACAAAAAAAAAAAATAAAATAAACAAAGAAGACATGAATAAGAATATTGACATTTTTTGATACATATTAAAAAAAAAATGTAAAACAAATAGGAAGTAGATTTGGAACGACTTCTCTTCTCTTCAGGAAGAAGATGTGAGAAAGACAAAATTATACTTCCTACAAATAAAGGTTTTTTTTTCAAACAGTATTCGTTATTTTGAATCCTTTTTCTTAAATTTAAAGGGAAAGTCGTGTATTCTTTCAATGATATTAGCCGTGTTTTTTAGACAAATCTATCAGCAACGCAACATGATTTCCCAAAAATCGGATCCCCAACAGCCTAATTTTTATATTTTAAGTTGCTAAAAAGTTTTATAATTTCGCAAAGTTACAACCAAAAAAGATGACATTAAACCAAGAGATCAACATACGACAGAATACATTTTTGACACGATTTTCGTAATTGGAGTGAATAGCACTAGCGGCTAGTAAGAATTATAAACGTCGCAACAAATAAGCACTGAAACGACTATGTTCACTTTGATATTCACCAGGTGGGTCAATGGGCAACTCGACACTGAATTCAAAAGACGTGAAATTCTATTTTGACACGAATTTTAGGGTCAAGTTGATTATCTACGACATCTGTCAATAAAATTTGACATTTCCTGACTGAGCATAATAAACTATATTTTAAAATATTTCTTTCCTCTGCAAATTTCGCCAAAAACTCTAAGCTATCTCCCTTTTCCGGAGATGGCATTAGATCTGAAAATTTCAAATTTTTAGTACAAAATTGAGATTTTTAAGAGGATTTTTAATCTTAGCCATCTTTTAATGGAATTCGACAATTTATGACTTGCACATCTTTTAAGTGCTTTATCGATAACACACACTCACGTGCTGGTGATGATTATGCTTATTTTTATTATACTAAATAATATGCGATCTTTGGTAGGGGGCGCTGCTCAAGTTTTAGGCAATTTGACAGCAGCTGTCACAAAGCCACTCAAACATCTTTTATTAAAGTATCTTTGATCTGGCAATTTCGCACGAATAATATAACTAACTTTAGCTTTAACTTTTATTGAAAGTGGAAGAGCGCCCTCTACCTGCGCTCCAGGCACCACAATGAATATTAAGTATAGAAACAAGAGATTTAGCTATTTCAGCGAGTAAAGTGAATCATCTCATTTTACTCCCAAAAGTGATTTCGTGATTTGATCCTTGGTTCAGAAATTTTAATTCACTGCTTTCGCTGACTGAGGTTCAACGATGGGTCGATGGCATGTAATTTTTATTCCCCATATGTGAATAGGTGTGAAACAATTTCTTTTTTGAAAAGAACAAATACTTAAACAAAAATGATGGATTATTGACTGCTTTCATCAAAATTATCTATATCGTTCACAAATATATTCGGATAGTTTAGAATCCGAGATAACTTATCTAATAAATAAGTGAAAGTGACCGTTGAAACAAACGAGAACTCTACGAACAAAGACTTCGACGAGGTTCATTAAAGTTATCGGGATTACCAACGAAAAAGCTATAATTTAATTTGATTTTGTTTTTACAAAGATCTTCTATTTGTAATGTGTGATGTGACAAACAAGACAAATATACTATTTACCTAAGAGGCGGATTCAATACAACTGCAAAATCGTCCACCAGCTTTATAGCCATTACTTTTATCATTTTAGCTTTTACAGGGTGTAGCATAAGTAACGTTAAGATACGAGTATAATTAATGAACACATTTTTTTGTTCGGGTATTTTTTTTCTCAGCGCAGAGCAAAGCGCCAAAGTTGTTCAATTTTATTTTCGAAATTCATAAACTGGCCCAACAAGAGTTTTCAGCAACAAAGGTCCTGGAAGACATGGTGCAGTTTGAAATAATGTGAACATTGCTCAGGTGCAAGTAAGTATTGACGAAACACTCGAAACTTCCACCATGCGTAGTTCTCAGCAGTTGGTGATCTCTAGGAGTCTTTGCAAATAATTTTACGGCACATACACCCTTTTCCATAAGCGATATTCACGAGTGTAAATTAAATGATCCACAAGTGCGGCACTTTCAAGAATTGTTAGAAAAGAACAATATAGTTTGTTCTAGAGTTGGGCAATTTAGTTCATTTGTGTGATCGATCAATTTAGTTCAAATGGTATTAATGAACTAGTTCGTTCATTTTAGTTCAATTTAGTGCAGTTCACTGAGAATTCCAAACAAATATAAATATTCTTCATTCATATACATTTTCTGTGGTTGTTAGGTAGTTTCACGAACTGGAAATGAAGACATTCATGACAACGACAAGACAGAAGAGGTCAGATCATTCGTTTGTCTCTTTTACATTCCAGAAAAATGATTTTGAACGTAGACACTAGACATTTGCTTCAACCAAAGAAAATAAAGTGAACTTGTGATCTATTGAACTAGAAACTTTGAACTAAGTTCACTATCACTAATTCACTTAAATGAACTAGTTCATTGAACAGCAATGATGTACATTGTACATAAAGAAACAAAATTTCATTTGAATACAATCTTTGGATTAATTAAAATGAATTCCCAAGCAATGTATATATTTATGGTTCTTAGTGTACATCATACTATTTGCTAAGAATAACATTTTTCCTTTACTTGCTTTTTCGACTAAGAAAGTGGCGGCTTAACCAAATTCGTTCTTCTTGGATTTGTGCCAACGCCTCGTGCAACATCGAACTTACCAACAAATTGATAAGTACATAGTTTGTAAGTTGATATTTTAATAATTTGGTTTTTTGCGTAAAAAAACGAGTTTCTTTCATTTGCGATACAAACGAAACAATATCTTCAAAATGAAGCGTGACTTCATATTTTGAAGTTGAAGCATGAAATTGAATGCATATGATCGAAGTTAATATGAAGAAGTTTTTCCTGTGAATTCAATGAATGCAATCTAAAATGATTGCACTCTTTTACAACTCTGCTTAAAAGTAAGGTGTATATGTCAACATGCCAAGAATCATGCAACATCTTAAGGCCAATATCCGAGAAATGATAGGGCGATGTCACCTGCAATTATCACAAACCTGTATAAAGTTTTGGTAACATCCAATAACCAATCTGGTCATCTTCATCTTCAAAATATAAAAGCAAGATAGTGCAACGAAGCCTTCAACTTTATACATAAGGTTTTATTCTCTTTAAGTTTTTACAGCTTCAGGGTCTATTTAATATTTTTCTGTATAAATAAATAATAAATGTTTATTAGCGCGCATCAAAACTTTGAATAGGTTCCTACAGAAAAATTCAATACATATACATACAATTGTAAAAATGTATATGCATAAGCGAATATTTCTTCCCAACCGAATATTTTCCATTCGATAAATATATACAGCCTGTGTGTGAATTGAATTTTATGCTCGTTCAAATTTTACAATCCTAAAACTATGCTACACCAGAAAAAGGACAATAATGCAAATATAGGAAATTGAGTTTTTTTTTTGTTTATAGGAATTGATGATGGAAAACGATATTGTTTTCCCATATTTTTGGTTTCTATTTAATATTTTCATAGTTCCTATTGAAGTTTAGAGTTTTTTTTTTTTACGAAAATACATACTTATATATTTACATTGAGTTTGGAAATTTTGAATATTAGCACCAGGAGCGACGAAATGGGGTATTCATATGGATGAATAGGATTACGATTGAAAAAAAAAGATGACGCAGTTTTCTGGAGCTTGAATGGGAATTTTAGAGGGAAATTGCTTAAAGCAGATGATATATTTTATTCTTTTGTTTTATGTATATGTACACTATACACATGTCTATTGTTTTATGGTTTAGGTACTGATACATTTGATAGATTTTACGAAACAACTGAACAGACAATATAATAATAGTTTTCTTGGGAAATGCTCGAATATTATATTTTGTGGAAAAAAGTTTTACGTCAAATTGCAGGAATACTTTATTTGAATAATGTTTCGCTAGATAAATATTAGCAAAGATTTACTAGTAAATCTATTTTTCAAAAGAATTTTTTTCATAGTTTTAAGATTAAGATTTGTTTTTAATGTCAGACTTTAAAAAGGTTTTAAAATTGAGGCATATGCGAATTAAAAAGCAGAGTTCATTGACAATTGTTTGGCAAGTTTTGAATTTGAAAAAAATCGAACTCGAGATTTCGATCAAACTTGACAACAGAAAACACGAAAAGAAGTAGTTCCGGAATTCCGTTTGTCTTTCTGTAGCTCAATCTACAGCCCGAACCGCTGAGGAAATTTTCTTCAAACTTCGCAAATACGCCAAAACTCGCTAGCAAACCAACAATCATCTATCCACTGTCTAAATATTAACTATTACCTTGGTGGAGATCCGTCAAAAAATTACCTGTTGCTTCGGTTCGCCAAACAGTCGTATTAGACGAAGTGGCACCTACAAATTAAGACATACTTATATCTTACGGCTCGCGTACACTTAATCCGAATTATCGGCCGATTTCGGATCGGAGCTGATCGGAGGATTAGTTCAGACGTTCGTCTGCATACACTTCTTCCGTTCTCGGACGATTTTTCACTATCCATTATCTATGAAAATGCAAGCATTTCATACAAAGATACCGGCAAACTGACGTTCAACGTACGAGAAATCCAAACAAGTTCGGATTTGTCGGTTGTAGTCGGACGACAACGGACGATGTCGGTTGAAGTGGTGTACGCGCTCTCTTTGATGTACATACGTTTGGTTCGATCGGACAAGTTCGGCCGATGACGTCCGATTATAATTCGGACGATGTCTAATTAAGTGTACGCGAGCCGTTACAGTGGGTCTACCAATATTTCTGGAACGTTACTAGAGAAATGCCAATTTATAACAGTTATAACAGTTTTATTAAGGTTGTTCGCCCTTAAAAGTGTTAAATATTCAAATATTCGCGCAATAAAAAAATTCAAACAACTAATGTCTGGAAGTCAAACCCTACGGGTGTCACACTTGGAATGTCCCGAGTCACGTCAATATTTCGGCTGGTCACCGGTTGCGGCAAGACATTACATCCGTCATTTACTTTTTTTCATTTTTTACATCTTGTCACTAAAAAATTGGCCAAGATAAATTGTTCGAGTTCCAATTTCACCAGACGTACAGATCTAGCCCATCTGTCGCATCCAACAATGGCTGACCGCGAATTTGGGCGTAAAGTACAGCCGCTGTGAACTCCTACATGAGGGTTATCATATGTAACAGCCACAAACGCCAGCGGTTCCTCAGCAGTACTATATAACTGTTTGAAGGTCACAGGTCTAGAGAATGATAACTTATGCCCCAGCTTACCAGTCCTTATTTTGCTGCTTCGTCTTCTGTATAAAGACAAGTAAGTCAGCAGCCTTAAGTAAGATTTCCAGAGCACTGCCTCATACAATTCACATGATTGTATCATCAATGGGAAGCTACAGCCATCACGAGGAGGTACAGCAAAGCTCTCTTGGAGCTCAGAACATCAACAGATTTTGCGATATCCTGTAGAGGTCTGAGAGGTTAATTAAAGATTCTTCTTTAGCAGATTCAAGTCGAGAGGGAAGACTGAACTTCCGCTTTAGATAACAAGTTGTTGAGGGGACAAAAGGCTTTTGATGTGTAATCATCTAGGGTAAATAAAAAACGTGGCTTTAACGTATATATGTTCCGTGGAGCACGTTACCTTATGGAAGATTGCATTTAAGACCCTGTTTACATTGGGAATGTTGCGTATTTTCTACATGGTGTTTACACATCTTAACCGTGAGTCCCGACATTCATACTTTATCTTCTAGATGACTATAGAAGCAGGGTCTTATCCGTCTTACCATCTAGTATATCATGGTGTAAGATTAGCAGAAATGGAAGTTAGTATGGCTCCTTCTGAAGAAAAATTACTCTTCGCTGACTATTTGGTTTTTGGCGAAAAAGGCGAATAGATGGCTTTTATGAAATACCACACAAGATTGGAGCAACACAGGACACCGAACTTCGTTTTATAGATCAAGCTCTTCCTTTTGGTTTAAATGAATGAAACCACAGACAGGATATATAGGGTAAAAATGCGGAAGGCATGGATTGGGAGCAAATGGGGCTTTGAAGCAGCAGGACACACAATTTTTTTCTGTTATACTGGAGAGGATTATATCAAATATTTAAGCCATTATCGGGCGACATCAGCGTGGCTTGATCCCATACCCAACTGAAGAAACATTAAAGATACACCTAACGAAAACTACTAACGTCGTAAAATCCTTAAGTTCATTCATTCATAAGTGGGATTGGCCACGAGAGGGCAAAAGTGGCAGTACAATCCCGAGAAACCCAGACAACATTGTGTTATTAAGTCAGAATTACCTAATTAAAAGCTATTTATAAAGAATTAATTGAAATGTGTAAAATCAAAAGAGAACTTTTTACTGAAACAACAAAAACACATAACCCCACTTCTGCTCTCTGTAAAAAAAAAAAAAGAAAAAAATACACAAACACATAAACCTAAAACATTTGAAAACTTTCGCCCTACTCTCGATTCCACAATAAAATCGGTTAAAATTCCATATTTCATTTGCAACAATAACATTTAATGTTTTCATAAATTTTAAAAAGGACGAATTAAAATTGTTTTTATTCTAAATCCTTTAATATTTTAATGTTTACAAACATATTAATATTCAAGTGCACGTTTTATTTTTACATTTATATTATTTAAACAGGAAACTATTAATATTTTAATCGCACTTAGCCCTTTGTCTTTCAGAGGAAACACAAAATAAATTGTTGCCAGTTATATAGGAATATATATGTATATACTCATAATATATTGAAATTGAACAGTGGTAAAAGAATGGTATAAAAATTGAAATTTATTGAATCTGAATTTTTTTGCAACAAGTTTTCAGCAATCTTTAATATTTTTTCTTTTGTTTTTCATCATCAAGTACAGCGCGAGCGTTTGGGAATTAGGGAAGGCTTTAGAGCTGAATTTCTGAATACCAAAATGAGAGTGAAAATAGTCTCTGTACTTGACAGTACGTCCGAAATTGGGCTCAAGGGTAAACTGATGAGCATTCCTGGAAGCGCGAGTATTACGATTGAATAGTTTAAGGGGAGGAATGTAACTGACTATTTCGCTAGAACATTGTTTATAAAAATAGTATTAAAATAAAATAACATTAAACATTTTTACGGTGTTCTAGAAATGTAAATGTTTCAATTATAGTTCCACAGTCTATCATTCTTAGAGCTCTATTTTGAATTCTATCTTAAAGAATCGACTGAGTTTTTGGAGCTCATGCACAATTGTGCGAGTTATACTTCAGCTTTGGACGAATTAAGGCTTTATATATTACATACAGATCAGACGACCGGAAGAAGAATCTCTTGCATCTTCAAACAAAGCTCAAGCACTTTGCAGCATTTATGGTGACATCGAGTCATTCCTGAAGCAGTTCTGCTTTAACGACAGAAGAAATCACCTAGTTTCTGAAGCATTAAATTCTACGTTGAAAATGCGGTCGAGATCGGAATTAAATGAGCTTATCATACGCTGTCATTGCAGTTGCACATCCGAAGAACAAGGAGAACAGCAAAACAATTTAGTGGATTAGAAGTTCCAGGTAAGAGATGAAAATGAAAAAAAGAAAGATGGGGAGACAAAACGGAACCCTGCGGCACCCAGCATTGATTTTGTGAATATTAGACTTGAAACGGTCCAATACGACTTGGTCGAAAGGTAATTTCTAATCCAAGATAAGATTCGATAAGAGAGCTTGATGAAAAACTCTATCATATGCTTTTGAAATATCAGGCGCAATTATCTTACTATATCTCCAAAACGATGTGAGTATGAATGAAGTTTTAGTAATTTAATCACTAAAAAAAGTTAAGCCGTTTTGTGGTCGAACACTATTAATTTAAAATTTGATAACTACGATGTGAGTATGTTTTCCACTCTTCGGAGAGTTATACCATTAGCTCACCAGTGAACCTATTGCTACGAAAGACATATTGCGGGTTAGAGCTTTATTTCTTCAAGATATATCTTAAGCTGAAAATTAATCAGCGTTTCCATGATCTTAAGAAGAAGGGACATAAGTGCAATTGGTCGGTAGTAAGAGGGTGAAGAAGATTCGCCTTTTTTAGGGACAGCCTGGACAAGTTCTATTTTCCATCCAATCGGGAAGAAATACCATTAGAGTAGGACAAATGGAAAACGTAACCCAGTGGTTTCGCCAGCGTGAAGAGCACCTATTCAGAACGATGGGGTGAGGGATACTATCCGGGCCAGCAGCCCGAGTGTGAAAGAAGATTCATCCCATGAAATAATTTACGCTCTCAAATACTGGATGAGTCATAATACTTTATTGCCAGCGTAGAATTAACAGTGAACTGCGATGCAAGAAAATTGGTTTTTGCACATGAACTGACAAAAGGGATTTCATTAAGGAGGACAAGCGTTGAAACCGAAGACGAATTTCGAATGTTTTTTTACAAATGACCAACAATTCTTACTACCTTTGGGTACACCATGCTTTTTTATCAAAAATGCGAGCATTTGGTATCACTGAATTGCTTCTTCGTTCAATAAGAAACTTCCTTTCAAACAGTTCTATAAAAGTTGTATTGGATCGCATTAAATCCTGGTGTGACACAGGGCTCCGTTCTGTCTCCTATTCTTTTTTCCATATTCATTAATGACAACAGACAACAGAGAGACTTCTAATCCATTAAATTGTTTTGTTGAGAAACTAAATAGCTTTCAATTCCTGGAATGTGATAACAGGATGATAACCTATTCCAAATTCAAAGGTTGCGAAAAATGCTGTTAAGTGTTTAGGTTTTATGGAGATGCAAGAAATGTTTCTCCACTTCTGACATCGCTGTTATTTACAAAGATTACAAAATTAAGAACAAAATCAATGAGTTTCAAAATTTTGATTATCAGGTCTTAGCTACATTCAACGTCCAGGAACATAATTAGTTGTTTTTTTTTGTTTTGAATTTGTATCCCTATCCGTATAACAAGCCCCACTGTTTAAGAAGCCATTATTTTGGAGCAAGCATTTAACAATCGTGCCATCATCGACAGAATTTAACAAATTTTAATTAAAATTATTAAGCCACCAACCGCACATTATAACCATTTCCGGATATGACCCATTCACCATATTTGGGCCCAATGCCAACATTATCATCATCATCTCATCCTGCGTCCAATTCAATTCGAACGGCCGTTCATAACCTCGAAAAAATCTGTGTGCCGCATTAAATAAATTTATTGTGCGAGTTTTCTATTCCATAACTACCTCCCTACCATATGCAACATTAATTAGTAACGCATCATAATATTCATCGTTCTTTTTTTCTTTCATCTTTTTAGTGTATATCGCGTTGTTGTATTTTTTTTTCATTTTCCGGATCGATTCTGTTAGTCTTCCACCATTTTATTAAGGTTGAATGCATTTTCCATATTAAACCAATAGTGGTTCGGTGAATAGTGGACTAGCAGCGGCGGGTCGGTCAGTAGAGGGCTTTGTTCAGAAAGATAGACAAATTGAAGAGATATATTCCATAGGTAGCACAGGGAGAAAAAGGGAACGGATAGAGGAAAATATAATATAGAATAGACTCTTTATTTAATAACGTTGGCTAAAGGTAGAAAACTGATTTTTACGTTAAAACCTCAACACCAGAGTTACCATGTAATTTTTTAATATATATTTTTTAAAAACTTTTTGACAATTCTACAATTGTTCTTTTTCAGTCGCTAATAGAAAAGAGATGTATTCTACAATTTACTGGAAAATCTGACAAGTTTGACGGTTTTTATCTGAGACTGACTAAATTACAGTTTGAGTTAGCAGACGTCACTAAATTACAGTATAATTGCGACTATAACAGTCTCAGATAGTCTGAATTACCAAACGTAGCAAAGTTAAATTTTGAGTTAGCAGATTTCACTAAATTATAATGCCAAAAAAAAAGATTACAGTGTGAGACAGAAGCAGACACAACTAGTCTTTAGATTACAGTCAACATTATAAAGTACAGTCTTAACTAGAAGTCTAATATATCAGACGTCACTAAATAACAGTCTTAGATAAAACATGACTAAATTACAGTATGATATAGCAGCGGCCATTATATTAAATTCTCAAGTACCAGATAAACATAATCTTTAAATAATAGTTTGAACTACCAGACGTAAATAAATTACAGTTTGAGTTAGCAGACGCAACTAAATTACAGTATAGATGCTTTACTGTTATACAGTCTCAGATAGTCTGAATTACCAAACGTAGCAAAGTTATATTTTGAGTTAGCAGACGTCACTTAATTATAGTGTAAAAAAACATATGACTAAATTACAGTATGAGACACTAACAGACAAAGCTAGTCTTAAGATTACAGTCTGAAGTATTAGACATAGTAAACGACACAAAATTTCAGTTAAACATCAGACATGACTAAATTACAGTACATAAGTACTGTCAGCCAATTACAGTCTTACTGAGCTTTATAAAATCATTAAATTACACCGTCTGACATTCGACTTCGCTGTATTCGGCTATGCTATTATACAACTAAAGTCTTATAACAGCAGTAAGCGGTATGGTGTGAAAAAAAACACAATCGAGTATGTCTAAACAAAACACAGACATCGGGAAAGATTTCTATAAAAAACAAAAACGGTCTTACGGCAACCCTATTTAGTTATGTAGGTAGAGAAGGGAACTTCCGTTGAACTCGTCCAGGATATGGAATTGTGGATACATCGAAAACAACAAAATGATAATAATCAACGCATTGCGCAGCAGGTGGATAAAGACAAAAGAGGCTTCGTTGTGCCGCTGGGGGATGAGTCCTGAATTTTGCTGCTGTTGATACCTGTGATGATGATACTGTTAATGAATGTCAAGCACATTTTCAAAAATGAAAATACACACAAAAAAAAATCCATTCAAAAACAATTGTTTCCAGTTCAACAGGACAATGAGGTAATTTTGATTATCATACTTGTATCCTTGTGTTTAAGAGTAGGTATATGCACAGCGGAACTAGGGACCTCTTTTTCAGCCGGGCGGGCAGAGCGGCGATAAATAAAACAATGTGGCATCTATCCCTGTATATACAGATATATATACAATGTATAGACCCACCTCTATACCCCATTCTTTATTCAAAAAACCTATATCGTTTATATCGCATTAAGTGGAGCGGATAAATTTATTTTGTATATAAAATACAAAAGGACATCGGGGTTTCAATGGAGATTGGTCCTTGTTTAACTTTTTACATCGTATTTGCATTGATTGCATTTAACTCGGTAATGGGATATGTTGCATTATTTTACTTCTTTTTTTTTGTTTAAACAATTTTTTTCTGGCACTTTTTGTTTGTATACATATATATTTTATTCTCAAAGGATTGAAGGCCAATATAGCCACCAGGTGTTCAATTTTCATTATACAAAAAAAAAATTACATAAAAAGGGTTATTTTTTTTATAATATATAGATACATATAGGCAACAAGGGTATTCAATTTATTTATTTATTTTAATATTAAATTGAATTCAAATTAAAACCCCTAGAATTATTCAAGGTGAACAAATTATTGACACAAGACAGTTCCAATATTCGATATTCCACTTACAGGATAAAGAAGTTCGCTAAATATTGGAAAAGTTTTCAGAAAAGATAGGTAAAACTGAGTTATTTATTTCTTTCAGATTCGAAATTATAAAATAAAAAACCTGTCAATTCACAAAGCTGTTTTATAAAAAAAAAATTTTTTTTATCTTAAACAGCTTTTAGAAGCACTACTTTCACTGTTACACTTAAGATCTACGTCCATTAAAAAGGTTGCATTGAATGCACCTACCCTAACCCATTTTCTATTTTCATTTATCAAAGTAGAACAAACTCACTAGGGAATTGTTTACTTAAACAAAAGAAGACTGCAGCCTTATTGGTCTAGTCTTTTTGTGGTGGAAAATATGTAATGTAGTTCTATATTTCGCGTGACATCAGCTTGACAGTGGCGGATATTAAATTTCATTCAAGATATACAAAATCTACCATCCATTTCACCATTGTAAAGAGAATATAATAGTTCCTATTTTTACATATAGATGGCGCTATAAACAATGCTCACACAACCGCAGCATTGAAATTTATGAAGGTAGATGGTTAGCTTGATGTTTTGATTAATCATTTACTGACTAGAAGGATTCAATTAGGAAAACCACAAGGCGGTGTTCTATCGCCCCTACTCTCTGGTATAGCAGAGTGATTGCCTATGGGGATGATGTTGCCGATGATAATCACTGTAATATCTTGGAGTAAGTCTTAAAACACGCTTTAAGTAAACTAAACTAACTTAAATTAATTAAACTAAACGAGATGGTCAATTAGGTATATACTAGTCTTATTTTAGCCAGCAATTAAGTAAGTTGGCAAGCATGAATATTAATTTCGTTCTTAAAGCTTGAAATACAAGAACGGTTAAATAATCAGGTATCAGGTCAATCACGGAGCTTCCTTTCATAGCTCACTTAACTAGTGAACATTCCCATTGACAAAGGGACAATTTTTATTTCTATGATGAACCCTCGCAACTTCCCTACTGCGTTCTTCAGCAGAATCCAATAGACTATAAGCTAGTGGACTATGGGGTTCTTTAGGAGCTCATTATAATTTACAGTGACTGACATGATGTCACAAGTATGACCTATATCCAGAATTGTTACTCTTTACTAAATCGATTAAATGTTGATAATCTATTACTTTCTTCCGTTGCGATATTTAGGAGTCATCATTGACCCTAAACTAAACTGGCAATTCAAGATTGAAGAACGTGTAAAGAAGGCTAGCATTGGAAAAATTGGAAAGATGACACGTGTCAAAATGGAGGACGGATCTAAAATGGAGTGCGGTGTAGGAGCAAGAATTTTTTCAGAGTCGCTAAAAGAACCTAGATCCTTCCGACTTTGCTAACTTCTTTCAAGTTGAAGTACCATCTCAAATAGAAGCATGCACAATTCTTAAATTAAATCCGACTCAAAATCTAAATTCGGCAATAATCACAGACAGCCAAGCAGTAATCAAAGCCGTAACTTCGACAAAAATATCTTCAAAACTGGTCGAACAATGCCGACATGAGCTTGATAACTTGGACATTAACCATAAAATTACCTTAATCTCTGGGTTGAAGGACACAGTGACATTGAGGGTAATGAACGGGCAGAGAAGCTGGCCCGATAGGCCCGTCAAGTTCAAATGAGCTGAAATGAGGTGAAATCCAGTGGAGAATTTGAACTCGTGTCATATGTTATAACAGTAATCAGCGGCCATTAGATTATCGATGCAACAGGGCGACCACCCGGAGGGATCATATATTGTCTGGAGTCTATGGGTCAGTCAACAAACTGTCAAACTTGTTTATTTTTTTTTTATTCCGAGAGTGGTGATCCACTAAGTCTACACATCTCTCCAAAGTTTAAACTAGTTTCGGAATCAAAGTGGAACAATCAAGGGCTTTATAGTTGAGTCATCGATCTAGACTGCTTGTGGGCGCCATATCTCAATTATCAATCAATTGAAGGCTAAGTGCAAGGTTAATAACTGACGTGTGTCAGGTAGTTATTTGCGTTTTTTGTATCCTGTTTTTAAACTAGTCAGATTATTGGCGAAATAATCCTCACGACCTAAGAAGGTAATACCTCTAAACCGTTAACTCCAATCTACCAGAGATATAGCTAGCCAAAAATCACGTCGCGTCGAATAAATTGACGCAAGAGTGGAGACTAAATGGATTCATTTTATTTGGATCTTGGGCTAAGGCATTTCATGAAGGACCGCAAGGATATCAATTAAAATTTTATTTTACGTTAGAATTTAATTTTTAACTGTGATTTTTTGTAATAATGTAAGCTACCAACCATTAATACAGAAATGTAAAATTTTGGTATTTCCAAATGGATAAAAAAAATCCTACCTTATATATCCGCCCCTGCTTTTTTTTCAAATTCCCAGAATACACCCTCTCTAATGACAAACCATTACTGTTAGCAATTTTTATAAGAAATAATTAATCCATTTAAAAGGAAAAAAAACGTCGCAAGCACATCAACGCAAAAAGCAAAACTAACTAAAGTAGAAAAAAATCCTTCCTGGATAGTTGATTGTCATTCATTTCTACCCCTTCGCCAGGCTTATAGTTCATTCACTGTCATAACAAAGTTAGGATCCTTTTTCAAAATCAACTCAATCCGCCCCGGGGACTGCAATCTTCTTCTGTATCGCTCTCCTTGGAGAGTAGGGCATATCTATATATCTATTCACTTTCATGTCCTGTCCTGCGCGTCCTTCTGCGTCTTCCTTTTCCGGTGAACCAACTTTAAAAAAAAAAAAACTCGTGAGTTTGGGCTTTAAGATGGATTCCAAAATAATAATAACAAAAAAAAAAAAAACGAAATGAAGTGAAATCTATTTAACTTTGTCCCTATTATGTCTGCTGCTGCTTCTGGCTGGTTTTTCTGTTATCCTGTTCGTTGTATTATCCTTCTGCGCCACATCGTATTTCCTTTTGTGTTCAATACAAGCGGTTGGTATATATAACAGTGTGGTGGTGTGACGGTGGTGCTGAGGTGGTTGACGGTTTGGAAATAAGGATGGCTCGTGTATTTCCCAAAGAACAGATAAATGAATTTATTGTAAGTTTCACTAAAGTTTAGGTGGAAGGAAGACGAACAAAAGGACTAAGGTAGATCAGGGACGAATTCTGTGCTTTTTCTTATGCTCGTCATTCATTGCTTTCGCTCTCTGGAGCTCTTTTCAGGACAACTACGGCACGGGCAGCGCACTGGCAGCGGCGGCAGGCGTTTTTTTGTTTGTGTCAGTTTTGTCGTATTGTGACTTTCCTTTTGTTTTATAGTTCATTATTCTTTGGTGCTTTGTTTTATTATTTTTTTTTCCATAGGGTATCGGTATAACCATATACACAAAGTGTAAAGGACACTCGATTTTTTGCCATTGTTGGAATATAAAAAAAACTTTCTTCCATAGTTTGACTTTTTCGTCATCATTGGCACCCATTGTCATAGCTCATGGATCCGGATCTTCTTCGTAACTTGTTGTTCTATATATTTTGGTTTTGTGGCCTATTCTTATCTCAACCCACTTAGCAAGGTTGCCGTGTCTGTATATGCAGTGTATAAGCAAATAAAAAATGTTCACTTCATTGCACTACTCTTTGGTTGGGTTGGGTCGGGACGGGACACAATAGAGTTTGATAAAATTTTGAAACATTAGACATGCCCGATGATAATACCTAATTGGAACTTGCAATATGGTGGTGGCATTAAATGCATGACAGGATCTCACGAAGTTGCTCTTTGAAAGCTACTATATAAGCCACGTTTTATTGATAAATGGGAAGTCATCCGCCTAGAAACTAAATACCACAATACCCGTGTTATTAAACGTCAAAATGTTATGTCAAAAGAGTGTCACTGAGAAAGAAAAACAAACAAAATATGGATATGGAATAAAGAAAATTAAATTACTCATTACACATCGCTTTAATCTAATAAATAAATAATTTTATAAATTAAAACAATGCAAATGTTATGTTAAATAATAATAATTATTTATCTATTCTCCATATTTAATGTGTTGACAAAAAATATTATACGCGCCAAAACAAAAAAAAAAACATTTCAAATGTCATTTTACTTGTTGAATACGCTTAGGGGTAGCAAGCTTTACCGAATTTCGTGCCTCTTTCACACGATGAAATTCCACCCCTTGAGATTTTTAAACATGTTGCTGAGTGACATGTGTGTAGATAAAACTGCTTAAGTTTAATTATTGCGGAGTTGTCAAAGAAACAAGGAAAATCCCTCTTGAATAAAACCAGTTTAACTTGGAATATACTACAAACATTTCACCTTCGATAAGGCTTCGGTAAGTCATTGCTTCGATAAGACCTTGTGGCAGCTGAAATATTTATAGAGCTGTTTGATTTGAACGTCATAAAAGAAAATGAAACAATATTTTCATTTTGAAATGTGCTGTCAAAATTGATTCACTTTTTAGACTTATTATGTTATGGAAAAACTATAATAGGTTTTTTTTTTACTTCCAATGAAAAAGTAGTACTAAGTACGGAAAAAAGTTAAGACTTTTTTCATGACTCAAAAGATGAAATTAAAAGAAAAATTGGCAATCGTGACAAAGACATTATCAACGAACACATTCTTCAAAAATGAAAGTCTGCCAACCCTACTGGGCTCCCCTTTGTTTTCATTGTCATATTTTTCGACAACAGAGGTGTTTCTGTTGTTTGTGCTGGTTAGCAACTAACAAATAAAACAGGCTAGAGTTGGAAGTAGTGCCTTAAGGTTAAAAGTTTTGGAAAGTATGACCTTTACATGCTGGTATAGTTTTTCGACAAAAATTACAAGTACACAGGCCTTTATCGCATTTCTCTTTCATTTCAGAGTATACGGTACTAAATTTCAAAATTTTCAAAAATCCACGATAAAATACATGTGGCCTGAATATATGGAGGTATACTTTCATACGAAAACAATTTTAACACAGAAATGTTAGGAAAGCCATTCCAACATTTTGGGCAAAAGTACTTTAAGGATCAAAACTACGAAATTGATTTGATATTCATTTTTAGCCCAAATCTGACAATTTTGACGAGCAAATTTTAGCTAAAAAATTCAAAAAAATTCAAATTCTAAACTATCAGTTGAAATATTTTGGAAACACCCTGTGTATCTCCATCAAGAAATCCATTATCTTCAAGTTCTAAAAATTTCCAAGAATTCCAACCACAAATTTTGCAGATTTCCCTTCGTCTGCCACAAAATCTTTCTGAATTTTAACTTTATGTTCATTAGAATGAAAATTAAAAAAATCGATGGCAACCCTGTCTACCACACAGCCACTACTTAAAGTTAAAGTGGGTCGAAGAAGTTTTCCTCGACAAGGCAAACAAACAAAAACAACAACAAAAAAAAGTAAGAAGTTCGCTCCTGCAACAAACTGTGAAGCTCCTTCAGACAGTTAGTTACAAAATTTAGGATAAGAAAAAGGAGATAGGTACCTACCCACTTACAATTTGAAACATTTTGTTGTATAGCTTATATTATATTCTTGAGAATGCTGATGCACGGTAGAAGAAGACTAACAACAAAACAAAAAATATAACCACAAAAGTCGAGGCAAAAAGCCGAAAAGTGCACCCAATGACCCGTTTTGAATAAATATTGACATTGTTGCCGAAATTGTTTTTCGTTTCGGGTTTCTTAGTTTTTGTTTTTTCTTCTCATTTTAATTTTCTTTTTTTTTTTCTTTGACTTAGTGCTGCTTGGATGATATTAGAGTGAAGCTATAAGTTCAAAACTTGGTCCATAAAATATAGGTTGTTCTATGTTCTACCTACTTTCTTCTAGGCACTTCCACTATAAAGCTATACATACATTATTACTTTTTTTTTGTTAAATGTAAATTTTGATATTTACTTGTGTTTTTTTTTCTTGGAGTCTACTACCCTTTGGGAATATTTTGTGGGTTTCTTTTGAGAAATGTTTCTTTGGAGGACAAAAAAGGATAATTTCCTCTTTTATCATCACAATGTTGAACCTTAGTGAAATGCATTATTTATATGAAGTCACCCCAGTGGAAATGAATATTATTTCTAGTGCCTTTTTTCACCAGGACGAATTTTATATAGGTACATGTATATGCAAGTGAGCAGATAAAAGAATATTGTGTATGGTCAAGCGGAAATAGTGTTTCTATATTTAATTCTTCATTCAACTGCAAAGAGTCCTTCCGTTTGCTCTTCGAATTTGGTTTTCTTATATGTACATATTTGCAAAAGTCCTATAAACGGAAAATGCAGTTTGGATGGAAATTATTTTAATAAAGTTGTTTCCAATAAAACATCCTCCGAGTTTTATTTATTTTTTTTTTTTTTAAGAAAATTGAGTTTTGGCTTGAGAAAGAGAGTAAGAGAAATTTTAAAATTCCAAACACTTGAGTTTTCGCAAAGATGCAGAAATTGCAGTGCTTTTTGTTTGTCTGGTCTTTTAACAGGATTCTCTTTGATAGACCAAAGTTAGTTAAATGAATTTCCAATGATGCCCTTTAGAAATAAAAATGAAATCGTAATTCAAAAACACTCATATCTGGTATTTGTTGTTTTTTCAATCGACTCACAAAATTCATTTAAAATTTCTGATGAAATTCTTTAATACTTACACATCTACCTACTATCTATGTTTCCCTTTATTTCTAAAACTAAGAAGAATTTTTTGTGTTTTAAACTAAACTTGAAAATATGCATATGCAAAGTACATATACATCCTTTTGAAAGGATTTTCTGAATTTAGGCATTCCTTAACATCATGTTTGAGGTGTTTATATTGGTATGGGTTGTGATTGTATAAGTTTGTGTTATATCTGTCGTTTAAGAAGTTTATTCGAATTGGAATTTTTGATATTTTGAAAGTTGGGAAATTGGTTTGAATATATAAGTACTTGATTTTGCAAAAGAAACAAATAAAACTTAATATAGCTATCAGTCTGTAAAAGGGGAGAAGAATTGAGATATTTCCCAGTTTTGTTTTCAATATTTTCCTTTCAGAATATATTCCAGAAAATAATAAATAACCAAAGCAAAAATTACATAACCTTTTTGTTAAGTTGGAATTAGACATGGGTTCAGTACATAAACCTACCTGATTTTTGCTGGACGGTCTGCACTATTTACATGAGTTTAATGATTACACGATAGATCCAGGAAGCACACAGACTCAGATTTCTATCTTGTTGATGATTTTCGGAAACGAGGCAGGTTTAATTCAACAAGGCTGACATTACCATTGGCAACGAATGTACTGAGATGAAAATATGGACTCGTACTAGGAGGCTTACAATATTCATAACAGTTTCTGCCCATATTTTAATTATTAAAGTTTAGATTGAAATCAATAGCAGAGAAGGTACTTTTGACCAAATATTACCGGTGGACGGTAAAAGGCTAAAGTGGATGGTCTTGAGGAAGACAGCTATAAATAAAAATTGGATGAACTATTGCGGAGAAAATATATAGAATTCACATAGACTATTTATGCAATCGAGTTAGTAACAGTGTTATAAAAGATGCAGCTAATGGTATGGAGGGAAAACATTTATTGCGAAAAAAGAGTGTGTGTACTTATGTACACGCGCCAGAAGTAAAACTTCCATAATTTGAAACATTTTTTTCTTTCATAATTCTAAGTCAGGTACAACATAAATGTATTTCAATTTTATAGAAACCGCTCAAAGAGCAACGAAGTTGACAATTTTTGATAACAGCCTAACATAAGTATATCGCCCATAACGACCTTATCTTCCAATTGTATAACGTCACAGTCACTACTTTACATTATATACATTATACTACTCCGCATATATAAATCTACGAAGTAGATACACTGAAGCTGAAGCACTGGCAACGAGACCATCGACTTAAGCATTACACACATTAATAAAACACAATATACACTAATGTATGAGCATCAACAAAACAAAGAAAAAAATCGCTGTCAAATACACACAATACGCACTAATGTAATCTTATGACATATTTAGTTTTTTATGATAAGTAGCGTTATAACTATTTAGTATTTAGCGAGTTCAATTCTATACTCACGCCGAACGTTTCGCTACGAATTACACCGAGCGTGGTCACCGGGCAACGCGGCTTATCCTAAAAACTAAATATGTCATATGTAAGCAACCGCTGAAACCTTAAAAATAATCTAATCTTATCAACAAAACAAACCAACAACGAAAAATCTTCGTCGAATACACCCAACACGTATGCCTACTACATTAATGTATGCGAATCCACGACAAACCTACAAACAAAATTGAATCAAAAGAAAACAAAGCAACTAAAAAAAAAGAATTTCTCGTTGAATACACACAATTCATGTAGGTACCTACAGATTGAGAATCCACAACACGTACCAACAAAAAAAATCCTCAGCGAATACACACAATGCATATACATTCATATCTGTACTCATCTATGAAATCCACAAAAAGAAACAAACATAACATGTGTCTAGTCACGTCAGATGTCGGTCGGTTTGGCATAATTCTATATATATTTTTGTACCCCCAATGTCGCAAAAGAAGTTTTACTTCAAAAAGAAGAGTATTACGACTTTGCGTGTGAGAAGTTGAGAAAAGTCTCTTGGCTTATTGAAGTTACTGAGGAAATATATTTTGAAAATAACTCAAATATTATACCCATGCACTTCAGGGAAAGACGTAAAAGATATGCCGAGAACTTAGCTAAATGTTTAAGACAATGCAGAAATTCGGCAAAATTTTGGAAAATTACCAGAAAAATAAATGTAAATGAGTCAGCAAATAGAATTTCTCAGATCTCTGTTCGCAATTTCATTTCGATAATAGACATCACTTTAGATGAAAATATTATTATCGAAGAAATAACTCGAATCTTAAAAATGGGTTTCGTAAAATACCCTTTGCAACAATGGATAACATTTTTATTCTCGGAATCTTTGCGCGGACAAAGATGGGACCAAATAGCTGGTTTTGTTACGATTGATAGAGATGCATTGTTTTAGAAGCATTCAACCTTGGAATCTCATTTAAATTTGAAACTTTATCCGAGAAAAAAACCTGGGCTGGTAAGGGGGCATTCAATGCTGGCAACGGACAAACATCGAACACAACACCAATGCACTGGAGCAAACAAGTGTGATATCGAACACTTTCATGCAATTCCAGTTTGCTCCAATGAAATGGAAGGGAAGTACAATTTTTTGCCAAATTCGAACAACTAAAATGGGAGGCACTTGGTCAAGAGATAGTCTCGAAGAATTTGTTACTTCTTTGCAAGAGACAGCAGCATAAAATGCACCAGAATTTATTCCAAAAAAAAGTAAAAATAAAAAAATCATTGATAAGTCTGTAACGAAACCATTTATGCAGGTGTGTTTTATTGAAAAGGTATTATAAGTAACTAGTCTAAAACTGAAACAAGACAACTACAAGGAAATCATTTTTACTCACTTTTGATATTTAAGATTTAAACGCCTGATAAATCGACTATATTTTTTACACAGATCTCTATGCAAATATACTAGTAGATATCCAGTATGAAAAACTGAAACATATAACTGCCATTTTGGACTAGGCAAAAAAGTGGAGAGTTTTGTTAGTTGTTTAAATAAATTTTACTTTTATTTGATTAACATCAAGCAACATTTGCCCCAGCAGAATGAAATCGTCAAACGGCCTGAAAATATTTCAGTAAAATTAATATTACAAACAAGGTGTCACAGAACTCTCCATAATTCTTCTTTGGGAATTGTGCCTTGTCAAAAAAGGACGAAAATAGAGACACGTTAATATGACTACAATTTTATAAGGTTAAACGTGTTGTGAAAAATTTCTCGAGCTTCGCACTGATGGGGACTTCTGAATTAAACAAGTAAGGTTGGGGAAGTAAAATGCCATTCTAACATTACGGAGCCGCATATTCTGTACTTTTATAGTCAGAACTGTAATTTGAAACAGCATTTAAGTTTTTTTTCGTAAGCTGTCATTTTGGTAAGAAAAAAAGACTGTTTAAAGCCTAGTACATTGCTGATGCGAAACGAAAATGTTTGTGGTCTCCACTATAGAAGAGCGAAATGCTAACGAAAACATGAACCAACAAATTTGCAAGAAGAAAAAACAAACCCATTCTCAAATAAACAAGCTTTGATGACAAAAAGATACAACTAAAAGCTCAAATGTAATTTTCCGCACACAATTAATATGTCTGGGTAATATATTGTTTGCGAAAAGTTAGTGGAGACTTTTTAAATTTTGTCATGAAACAGCGTATACTGCAGAACGAAAATGTTTGAGTAATTTTTGTGGATTTTTCGTTTCGCATCAGCAGCGTACTAGTATTAGCCAAAAACTCGCAGTTTAAACCACAATCTTTCGCTGAAAATATTACTGACATCTCAATTTAAAGCTGACCAATTTAATTTTGACATTTTTGTCTCTGATTTTTGACAATGAAGGGATACTTACCAGAAAAACGCCGAATTATTGCTTATTTGGTTAAATTCCGGTAAGTTTATTTTTTTGAATTTAGTTTTTGCCAAACAGGATCATGGAAAATCCATCTTCCATTTTTGGTGGACAAGTGATTTGCCCTATTTCAAGGATGACGTCAGCGAATGTGCTACTAAGCCGTATGCGGTAAAGGCTAAGTACTCATATTCTAAATGTTAATTTTTTTTTTGGAAATTGCTGAATTGGCTATTGACCATTGTTGCTTTTTGCAAACAACCACACATGTGGGAATGATTTTTTGAAACACCAGTTTCTAACAGTGTCCATTTTTTTCATTTCTAACAAAATTCACTCAATTCGTAATATGACATTAGTTTTGCTGCACCTTCATTTGCTTGACAATGGTTCAGGTTTTTATATCAATAAACCTAATCAGCAACAAAATACCAACTTTCGCCAATTAAATTATTTAATGAAACAGCTCTTTAATACAATAATCCTCCTTTTCTCCAGTCTCTGGTTGATTGACCAAGTTACCATTTTATGTCACTGAACTGCCATCACATCACATCCTATTGAAAAGAGTCATTCAACTAATTAGGTACATACACACACTCATCGATTCGTCATAATCCCATCGCATATCGCATGCAATGCCAACATTTAATGACACGTTTACCGTTGACATGAAAAACATCTGCTACTCCTGTGCAGCGTTAATGCATAATAACAAAATTTGCTGTATCTGTCATTAGTTGCACATGTGTCAAATACGTTGCATTTTTGACGCACGCAACAATTGCATTAGTAGGTATAGGTATACTAATTAGATTTGGTAATATTGATAATAAGTGATGCGAGTATAATACCTATAGGTATATTGATTAAAAACCTAATTGGGCATTTTTTTTTTTAATTTGTTTGTTCTAAACTTGGTCTGTGGGTACCTAATAGTCCAAACATAAACACCAACTCTTATCTCTGCTTGCGACTCACATCATAATAAAATTTCTTTTGTGTAAAATTGCAAATCGGCCACAAAAACACACACACATTCCAACTCAAACTCAATCAACCATCCATAACCCCATTCGGTATGTCAGTCGTCAGTTAAAAACTTTGACAGAGAGCAGGAATCACAAAGACACACAAAGTCTATGTCAATTTGATTGCAAAATAGAATTTAACTGGTAGAACACGAAACCGGAAGTAGTTAATTGGTCATTGTCAAAACCATGACCGGAGAGTGGAATTAAGTTTTTTTTTGTCGTTCGTTCCCCTCATGCTTATCTGTTAGATTGCGTGTCAGCAACTATACTGTCCTTTGTTTCTGTCACTCACCTTTCCTGCAACACCTTCTTCCTCCTATAATCATCGTTATCACCGACAGCCATCTTGTGGACGACAGAACTTTGAATTTGAATAGCAAAAGGTACTGTTCATACATTTGCACGCACTATTGTTTTATCCATGATTCTGCTCTTTGTTTCTTCAACCAACCCTCTAGGTACTTGAATGCGATTGTAATAGGGTCGGAGTGAAGAACATGGTCGTACGTACCGGGGTATAGGGCGCCTCAGAAAAAGCGATTTAAAGAAAAAAAAATATTCATATGACAGCGACCAACAATAGACAAATGAAAGAATAAATGTGACTTAAAACATTTTGTAAACCTAAATGTTTTACAAATTCTAAACAAAATGGTGGATATTAAAATTTAAGAACACAAATTGGTATTCGCAATTTGCAATACATATGAACGTTACGAGCTGTCAAAAATTCTATTCGCGTTCCACATACCATCCAGACTTCAAAGAATACACGTCAAATTTAGAGAAAATCAATTGTTAAACGTCAATCGCGATGAATAAAAGAAACCATGTGAATGAAGTGTCAAAATTGAAGAATTTTCATTAATTCGTTGGCCGCTTTCTTTAATTATCAGTTCTCCAGTGACAGATCATTCAATTTAACGCCTTAAAAATGTCTTCTAGATCAGTTAACTTATGTACGAGCAGAACACGAATATATTGGGGACTAAATGAACAAATGGGTTTTTACTGCACTGAAGAAGTTTTCTGTAAACAAATTGTAGGTTATGTTGTTCTTGAAAAATTAAAAAAAACTTACTTTGGCATCAAAGAAACCAATCCAAGAAGGGACTAACAGAAAGAAGGAAAACAATAACTGTGAAGGTTAAAAATCTGCGATGATAAATGGAGGAAGAACAGGTATAAGCAAATAAAAATCAAAGACACTTGCACAAAGACAGGGAACTTTGGCTGTCATTTCTATTAGCTTACAAAAAACAACTGATTTTTATTTTTCCAAAAGTATGCGTAACCTCCCACCCATTTTGCTATAAGAACTTGAAAATCAACTGATTAATATTTCTGCAAGAGTAGAGGCATATCTGTTCACCGACATGAATAATATTTAAACACAACATAAGGATTTGAAGGGAAGTCACGTGAAAATTCAGCACATTTGACAGATGTTACGTCAGAATGCTACTACTAAATTGTGAACTAAGCTTAGATTTTGCTAATGAGATCGGGGTTGTCAGCAGCCTAAAATTGAAATAGCTCCGGAGGCAGAAAAATCGTTTTACCATTCCAAATTGAAAAAAAAATCGTTAGAGCTTTTTAGTGTTTTTGAAGCTTTTGTGAACAAAGTTGTAGTACAAATTATAGGAAACATTTAGGAGCTTTAATGAGGGATAGCTTTATGGAAGTTTAATGTAACCCGACTAATAAACAAAAATCCAATCTAATATTGAAAATGTTTGTTGAATAGAAAGTCGTGGTGTCGCTTAGATTGACAGAAATGTTGTCACTGATATTTCTTCAATGAAATTGTCACCATCAATGCGCGTAACAAATTATTTTTGACTTAGGATTTTATAAAGTTTTCTTGACACTTCGGATAGGGTACTGTACATTTATCCCAAAATTAAGGAAAAAGTCCAAATTTGTCAGAAAGAAAAGTTTGACGTAAGGATGTATAATTTAAAACAAAAAAAAACATTTCTAAACATTGTCAGTACATGTCTTATTAGAAAGCTTTCTTCCAAATTAGTAGGGCCAGCCGCTATCTCAAGGCACGATCTCCTACTGTTGTGGTGGTTAAAAGAATTGCGACAAACTAAACTGTTGCAAATTTTGCACCATCAACTACTCATTTTTAGATAGTATGTCCGCAAAAGCTTACGGAAAAAGTGCTTTTGTAAAGGTTTTATTATAAAAAAAAGTGTTGCCCTTGTTTTTTTTTTTTTACAATTTTCTATTCATACTTTTATGTCGCTGAAATCCGCAAGTATCCATCTTTCCTGTACCAATCTTATAGCGCCGTTGGTTCACTCTTCTTGAACACAGCGTAAGTGCGGCCCTGGTATTGAACAGGAGTTGATTTGTCTAGACGAAGAGATGGAAATTCCAGAGACGACACGAAAGTTTCTTTTTTTTTTTGCAAGGGATACAGCTCTAGTAGCATTTACCGTAAGACCGACCACATACCATCGAATTACATGCAGGGGTGACCTCAATTGTTGTCATCGTCTGCTATAGCTATGCAGGTATAGCCATAGCCCCATTGTTGTTGAGTTTCTGGTTGCCTTTGTTCGTAATAGGGTGCATCATAATAATGTTGATACGAGTATGGTGCGATAGGACTATACGAACACCGTGTGTTTGGTACCTATTGTTTTTTTTGTTGTTGTCATAGAGGTAACTATTTATGCATCAACCCTCGTCTCCATATGGGGTTGATTTGAATGTGAATAAGCTCTAAGTTTGTCCCTAGTCCCAGAGGTACACTTTCTTTTGTGATTATTGTTTATGTTTTTATTTTATTGCATACAGAGGGAGGGGGTGGATTACCTTTAAGTGAGTTTAACAGCTCTTTAGTTGCATAACAAAAGCCGAGTGCGATATGAATGAGATATTAGTATGCTTTAATAAATATCGCAGTCAGGTGGAAAGCATATAAGCATTGAAATTGTTGCTAATGAATGGAAATTAATTTGAAAAATGCATGAGCCAGGCTACCTATGTATGTACATGCATTTCATGTTGGCGTTGATAGAATTTTAAATAGATTATTAAGAATCGAATGTACGCATAAATAGTATAATATACCAACACACATTCAGGTTTATGTATGCACTTAGAACCTGAGGGATTCATAAAATTTTATAACGGGCAGAGATGTTATCGGTAAAGTTAGCTTATTTTATGTGCAATAGGCATGCGCTCAATAAAATTGTTTAAGCAGAATATTAAGGGTGCTTTAAAAAGATTCAAAATTTAGATAAAATGAAAGAAATAATTTATTTTCATCACCTTCAAAATAAATTATATATATAATTTTGTATTTTTATTAGAAGAGTTAAAAATTTGCTAATTTCTATGGCAAATTAAGACTGCTTATAAGATAAAATACCAAAACTGACGCAAGTAGAAGAAATGCTGAGGAGATTAGTCCACCAAAGTGCATTAAGGATGCCCGACACAATATGGAAAACCCAAAATCCATAAAACCTATAACCCAGAATGTTCAAAATCTGCAACTGTTTTCAAAAAAAAAAAAAATCTTTGGAACTGGCGAACCAAACCATATACGGTACTGCTGTCCGAGCAGTTTGGCTTTTCGGGATTTCAACACAAGCTGTTTACTTTTAATGTTAGAATAAAGATTGCATTGTAAAGTTACCTAGGCTATAGTTTGCAACAGATAAATCACAGATTGGCCGCCTGGGCAACATATACCCTTAAAGTTGT
This sequence comes from Philhelius pedissequus, assembly GCA_910595825.1. Lineage (NCBI taxonomy): Eukaryota > Metazoa > Arthropoda > Insecta > Diptera > Syrphidae > Philhelius > Philhelius pedissequus. The sequence goes on along the minus strand of OU343163.1, from coordinate 89,408,570 downwards.
AAAAAAGATAGATCAAATTTATCAACATCAGATTTTTCTTGTTTGTGTACTAGAAGTGTGTAGTATAAGTTTCCAGCTAAATTTGGTTGATATCAACTGACATATTTTCAGATTTTTTTTCTACGTCCATTTGTATCCTTTTCCCCGCTAGCTTCTTCAAATTGCCCTAGGGCCTAGTGCAACCAACGAGAAAATCCGCAAATCTACGTGCGCATGATTATGACTAAGAAAGAACAAATCATATGAACAAAAAAGTAGTCGCGTAGGAATCACAAAATAAACCCAAATCGAATTTGGTGTACACCAAGGGAGTGTATTGGGTCCCTTGCTATTTATAAAAATTCTTGATTTTCTGCTTGAAGGCAAAACGGCATATCCGAAAACGAATTATTAATTCTTAGCTAGTTCTATTCTTCAATAGGGTAAGTTAATCACGACTAAATTAACTGGTACAAAAAAGAGAACCCCGGTCAACAGACAACATCTTACGAAGTTCCATTACAATCATGAGTAATGAAAGACAGCTAAAAAAAAACCCTGTGGCAAACAAACAAAAACGTCTGAGTTCAAACCGACTAACCCGACAGGTTCAATAGTTACGATTCCAATCTATGAACATCGTCAGGAAAGAAGAAGACTTGATTGCTTGAGAAAAGATAATCAAACGATTGAAATGGAAATAAAACTGGCCATGAAACACAGCCTTGTGGAACTTTTGATTTCATTAAAAAAAAATAGAAACAAAAATAACTTTAATCCTTTTTGACAACTACTAGCTTCAAACTAATCTCGTGCAACAAAATGCGAAACTACACTTGGATCATTCGGTCATTTAATAGTTAATAGTCTGAGATTTAAAATGGTCAAGTCATCCCAAGGTTTTTAAGTCAGTTTCTTTTGGTTCCAAAACTAAAAAATGAAAGTTAAGGAGATGAAATGAAAAAACATTGATATTTTCGTTCATACAAATCGGTTGAACGAAAAAACTTAACTAAGAGAATATCTCGAGTAATTATGTGCGCATTCGTATTAAATAATCGATTATAATATTGAATCTCACATTATCTCGAGACATTACGATAATTCATCTGAAATCATTCGAATGACTTCCATTTATCATTCGAATGATGTTTCATCGCTTATACATGGTCGTCTCAATATCTTCTTTACTTACAACTGTATAAGCCTAAGCGTAATGCAAATGCCATACCAAAAGGGAAAATCAAGAATCAAGAGATATTGTGATGTGTGAGTGTCCAGTTTAGTGTGGATTGTAATGTGCGTTTAGGAGTAGGTTCGAATTGGAATTGAAGACTTTATATGGATCTGTTTCTCTAGCACTCACCATTCGAATGAATTAGTAAACTAGTAATAGTAATCGCTCGTATACAGACTTTATGTGTATCTGTTTCCGTAGCATTTATCATTCGGATGAATTAGTAATAGTAATCACTCGGTTCTCGAATACAGTTTGATACAAATTGGTTGATCACTCGAAATAAAGGTATCTGAAATTGTTTATTTTATAAAATGAGCGAATTAAAATGAAAGAATCGGATGATTTCATTTGCTTTTATAGAAACGGATTGTCATGGTGGATTTGTGCACTTCTTATGCATATTATATATTTATATTTTTATTAACTAATATATTAAAATAGGAATAGCTTAAACTAGGAAAGCGAATTTTTGTGTTATTTATTTGGTTTTAAATGAATTAAACTATTTTGTTTTATTAAATTTTAAATAAACTAAAATAAATTCCAAGCATTTAATTTTTTCTTTATTAGGGAAGAGAAAGATTATGCATCTATACATAAAATTTAAATGTTAAAGTATCTATTGGCATGTTATTATTCATTTTCGTGACCTTCTTAAATTCAAATGAAATATGAAAATTATGAATAGAAGACAAAATGGAGCAAAATATGCCAATTTGCTTACTCGATCATACTTCGAATGATCATTCGAATACTAATATCTCGATTATTGAAATCATTCGATTATGCCCATCACTGCTCTCGAGAGTGGTTCATCGTAAAAAAATTGTATGGTAACTTTTTTTATTTCATTTACAATTTTGTAGTATTTAATGAATCATATCACTTACAGAGATGACGACCTATCCACCCATGAACCCATATAACCTCAGTTCTTCGATTTTTTCTGAAAAAGAAAATCAACCTTATCTATTTATAAATAAAAAAAGAGAATGAATTAAAGAATCCCATTCTACAAAACCAACGTTTTGATAATATTAAAACGTTAGCAACTTCAAAGCGAAATAACCACACCACAATAATATAAACTCATTTCCCCAGGGATCATTCAATTTCAAACCATTATTTGACCTCAATCTAAATTATAATTTACCTTACTCCCTCTCACTTTCTCTTTCTCTCTTTGTTATTTAGGTTCCCTAAAGTAATCAATTGGTCAGCTCATTCCAAATCCATTTCTCCATTTCTCCATTTTCATCTTAATTTCAATTATCCCAAAACCAACTGATGCCAATACCAAACGACAAGACAAGACAAGACAAGACAAGAAACATTAAGTGGCATTATTCCCTTGATGCCTCAATCCTCATATACGAATATTTCCACATATTTATTTAGAGCCAAACACAGTCATGTTGCTGCTTTGCTATAAATACCTATACATACATATTATATATACAGTCGACATTAATTAATTCATCTTCTCTAAGAAATTGTACAATTATTCTTTTAGTTTTCATATATAATGTCCTGCCTGCCGATATTAATCCCAACACTCAATAAAATTCCAAGCAATTATTTAGTTAGAAACATAGAAGGAAAATCCTTTGGAGTTTGTCTTGTGTAATTTCCCAAAAGATGGTTGCTTGATACACAATTTCCTAATGTTATATGAGTTTCTCTCTTTCTCTCTGTCTCTGTATTTCTATTGCTTTCGTTTTTAGTTAATCCCCATTAAGTGGATGGGGATGTGAATGTAGGAGCTGCCATCACTTTAATCTATTAAAACATTTCTTAAATTGCCCACAGGACATGCAGAGAAGGCATTTCTTCCAACCCATCACGAAGGCCCCTAAGCCGCAAGAACTCATAATAAGTTCACACCAAAATCCCTCCAGAGATCATCTCTTCCTCATAGCATCTCTATCTCTTTTTTCGTTATAGTTAGCTCGTTCTCTCTTCCGAGTTGCCGGCCATCACTGCTGCCCTCTTTTGTCCTAATTTCGAAATTAATCTGCAGTCGAGCTTATTCGTATCTCATATCCTTTTTAGCCAAAGATCTATGTATACACCTAACTACCTCTACAATGTATAAAGAGCAATACGAAATACGAGAATTGGAAACTCATTCGTGTGGGCTTGAAATCCCAATCCAAATGTATAATAGGGATTTTGGCGATGGCCTAGATTTCGAACGAACTTCCGGAATAGGTACACAAACAATTATATACACCTCCAATCCTCCATATGATGCCGACCTAACCCAAAACTCTTCTCGTATGTTCTCGTCCGCCTCCGACACACACTCATATTCCACCAGATGTGACCCAATTATCAAAATTCGCAGTCACATGAGATTTATATTTTGTGGTCAGGTTTTGTGGTGCGGTTTTAGATTGCATATAATAACGGTGATGAGATGGGGCGGTTGGCCAGATATAAAGCTGCACTTTAGTTTACATGATAGAGGCGGAACTTTTTTCAGGGACTAAAAGTCCTTCCGGTCCAAACATTGTCGACAACCGACGACGAATTTCTTGTCTCAAATTTAATTTTTTCAATGACATTAAACCCAGCCCAAATATTCACGAGAAACCTTTGCTATTCTATAAGTGATAAGTCAACATCACTTTGGGCCTTCATATGTAACTTTATAGGTAGCAATTGTACAGAAAAAAATGGATTGCACAGATTTCTAAAAGAAGATACTATTTCTCTCTCGTCCTGATGGCTCGGGACATGCACCACAGTGCTACATGAGGCAGCCAGCCGCACAAGGTCCTTCTTTTCCCTTATGTTGCTATCTATATCTAAAGAACACGAACACATAAAAGAAGTTGGGTGTCGAGAATTAGGAAAATGTTTTTGCAGGTCATTCTGTATTCACCCGACAAACATTTCATTTCTAAAAGTTTAATTGAAGCACTTTCCGGACGAAATTTAGAAGGTAGCCAATATTGGACAAGGCTACCTGCCAAGGTGCACATAGCACACATGCAATATGCAAAACTACAGCAGGCGACCAGGAAAGTCAAAATCTCCATATCGATGGATTTCTTTTCAATATGTATGTGTGTGTGGGAGAGAGTGTGTTTGTTTGTTTGTTTCAACTGATGGGAAAACGAGTTTTTGAAGAGTGCAAGTTAAATGTAGGTTTTTGGTCGCAAAGACCTGCTTAATTGACATAAGAGGGATTACGAAATATTTCAGAGGATGATAGGAGGGGTTTCTTATATGTCAAAACTTTAAAACTGATGCGTTTTGTACTTTTCAATTTAATTAAGAATCGAATGTTAACAAGTATTTAATCGTTTGATGTTCTTATAAGGGGTCAGAAGTGGGATTTTGTGTGTACATATGCATTTTCTTTAGCAAAAAGGTATTGAGTGAGGATGAGTTTAAAGACAATAGAGTTGAAATATATAAGCTTTGATAGAAGAAAGGTATGTTCAAAAGAATATACATTTATTTCAAATGAGATGAACACGAAAAATATGTAAAGTGCAAAGAATGAAAAGGTATCTATAAGAAATTGAATTGAAATTTAAATGCAAGAAATATCAAAGAAAATTAATATATACATCGAAAAATATATATAGGAGAGTAGATATTCATAGAAAAAAACCTCAGGCCGTACTGTCGAAATAGATAAGGATTTTTGGACTAAATGAAATGAAATTAAAGGATTCTTTATTCATATTTATTTATTATTGAATACAATATCCCTTCCTTTGATGATGCTTTGAAAAAATGTGGACTTTTTCAAAGTATTGTAACAGACTCTATGTATGATTTTCGGAAGAAAATACTGACATATGTCAAATTCTTTCACACATCAGCTTGATTAGTTGAAGTCTAGGTATCTATGGGGAAACAAAATAAAATACACGACTGGATCGCACGTACTTGCTCTTATGTTCGATCACATCGAAAGCACACGATTTTTAGTAGAAACAACTCAATATATTTTTAGTCCTTTTTACTTATTTTTTTTTATGTATGAAATTTCATATTTTTTTTTCTAAAAATATTCTTAGTATGTCAATTGTTAATATTTAATAATATAAATTTAAAAACTGAATTTTAAGAAAAATCGTCCACTCGTTTTCAAAATAATAAATTTTAATTTTTTTTAATACAAAAAAATATTTTTCGAAAATGTTGGTATGCAGTATTATTAAGACTTCGAAGGACCTCCGATAAAAAAATTTTGATCGAAATCCGTCGAGCCTTTTATGAGAAACTCTAAAATCAAAAAAATGGTTGTAGACTATACCTAAAGTTATGCACACACTTTATTTATCAAAATCGTTAGATCCGTTTTCGAGATATATAAGATGGTGGCAAAAATTGTATTTAATTGTGATTTTGTTAATTTTCTGATAATGAAAAAAATGTATGGCAAGTATCGTTATTTTTGGGGCTAACAAAACGTTTCAAGAATCAATTTGACCCAAATCGCTTAAGTACCAATTTTGAAGAAAATCGCTTCAGCCTTTTAGGCTGTAGATCGATCTACAGACAGACACAGAATTGCAGGACTCAGATTTTTGGTGTTCTCTATTATCGTAAGTCAAGTTTGATGAAAATCTCAAGGTTCGATTTTTTTCCAATTGCAAAACTTGCCTCTTCGATCTAGAACCTATAATCAAAGAAAACCATCGGGTAAAAAAATTAACAAGTACAATTATACAATGGACATTTTCCTACGTGCACTTGTAGAAATCTCAAAATCTTAGAAAATGTTTATAATCATATTTTATTTTAAATTAACATGATAGTATTATTAATATTTGTTTTTTACCAAGTTTGTATTCATTTAAACATTGGATCTTGTTAATTCTACTACAAAGCCTGCCGAATCAACGATTTGGTTAACTATATCTACCAGTTTCTGTTCATCCTTTAAGAATAGTTTTTGAATTCCTAAGAATTAGTAAAAGAGATTTTGTAGGAATATATTAAATAAATGTTATTTGCTCTATTTTCTTCTAGGAGTTCTAGTATAAAGTAACATGGCTATTGATTTAATTTGAAATCGGATTTTATAAGCCCAAATACATATAAGGGAGTATTGTTAAGATTACTTTGTGGCGCGCGTGCCCAGCATTACTTCAAAAATTGTTATGTAAACTACACAGATGATTAATGTAAAAGCTACTGTGAGTGTGACAATAAATTGCATTCAGTTTCACAAGAATAATAACCTGATGACAGGGAAGTATCTGTTAAATTTTACGTGATATTATCTGGGAGAAATAAGTTATCTCCGTGAACGAATATCTCAATCGCAGGAAGTCCACATGAGGAAAGGCTGTGTTGAGCGATTTTCTTTAAAATAAAAAGTTTTCAAGATTATTCCAAGGAGGTGACATTTTTTTTTTCTATATTGTTCGTAATTTTTTTTAAAACAAAAACTGTACTATTTAGCCAGCTTCTTATGTGATTTCCTAGGTTCATTTTCCAAATCTCTTTTTTTTGTAAATTCAATATTTCGAAAACGAGTTCAATTTTTTTTTCAAATGTATAATTGTTAAATACTTAAAATTGTCTTACCAACATTCATTTTTTTATAAAAAAAAATAAATACAAAAATTAAGTAAAAAAATATATTGAGCAGTTTCTGCTTAGAATATTGTGATTATGATGTGATAGAAGATAAGAGCAAGAACGTGCGATCCAGTCGGGCACATTTTATTTTGTTTAAATTTACCCTGTATGTTGTTGATTCTATCGACTTGTTTAATAAATTTAAACAATTTCATCTATTAATGAATCGAGAAGTATAGTTTAGTAGATTTAAAAAATCTAGACTCGTGTAATTTTAACCACGTAATTTTACTGATGGTAACAGTCTGGCTTACTTAATTTTTCTTTGGGTCTTTAAACCAAAAAAAAAACTTCTTTGAGCACCAAAAGTTTGTTCGAATATACGCTTCCTTCTTTCAATTTCTAGAGCGATTATTGTAAAAATCGAATCAAACATGCTATTCGATTATAATCATCCCCTAACTAACTCTGCTAACTGTCAAATTAAAATTCATAATCTACAAAATCAGGACAGTTGCGAATAAAGAAACTCTTTTGAATTTAACCATCTCAAGCAGTGATTTTATTTTAACTGTCCATATTTTATGACAGTTGACCAAAAATATATTTCATGAAAATTAAATGCGACCATTCGCAATTTAGGAGTCTGAGCTGATGTGTAAGACACTTAATAAGGGACAGATTGTGGGACGTATTCATTTTTCTCTTTGATTTTAATCTTTTATAAATTCTAAACAAAATGGTAGAAATATAATGTTTGGATACTTATCATCGTGAATTGCTGTCTGATTGGTATGAACTGTCAAACTATATTCGCGTTCCACATACCATCCACAATTCATAGAATAAATTGTTCGCGTGTGGCTAACCTCAACATACGAGATTAGCAATTATAAAACGTCATTCGTGACGGGAAAAGTCATGTGAACGAAACGTCAAAATAGACGAATTTTCATTCATTCGTGAATATTCATTGAATGAATAGTCGTTAAGTGATGGGAGAATTGTGGAACGTATTCATTTTGTAAATTACTGAGTGATTATCAATATTTTTTTTTATTTAATCTGTGTACTCACTTCTCGATAATTAAATGAAAAACGAATAGGTTCCACAAACGTATTCAATAATGTCTTATAAATTCTTCCTTTTGTGGATCAAGGACCAACTTTTTGAAGTAGATCTGGGAAAAGCTTACTACATTGCCTCAATAAATGTTTGCGGAAAATTTAAGTTTTTTTTTTTCAATTCACACTTCTTAAATTCACTTGAACTATTTGAATGGAATTCAAGTTGAATATTTTCACCAAGTGATAAAAATGTGTAAAATGAGGAAATGCATTAATACACTTCGGGGCGTTATATTGACAAATTTTAACATTTTTGTTTAAAGGCTGATGGGTTAATTTCAAATATCCAACAATTTGTTTGCACAATTGCAATACCTGGAGTATTATTAAGCCGAACGAGACGACCGACCGACGCGACGGACAGAGCTCAGCTTGCAGACAGTATGGTTTCTCATTTAAATCTGTTCCGCTGGCAAATAGCAAAACGGGAGGTAAAAATATCCCTGTGGGTGTATTTTTGATTTTTTTTTGTTTATTTTGTTGCAGGAAAACCATTTACGAATAGCACGGGGGAATGGAAATTTCAGAAAAATTAGGGCACATCCCCTGGATGATGCATTGTTGTACCTGCAGCTGTTGGAGAGGTGAATCTGAAGTTGAAACTGATGCCGATGTTGTATGTGAACCGAAATTCATATACATATATGCTACATATGTAGGTGAAGCACCTGCATCATGTATGCATTCTTGCATAGGATATGCAATTGATTTGATCCCGTAGCCCGAAGTCCCACTGCTGGCAGTACTGGAACACGGAGCAGGAAAATAAAAACGAGAGCTCCCAAAATGAATTGATGCTTTGGGTAGCTGCCTCTGCCTTTGCCTTGCTGATGGTCGACAGCAAAGGTGCGACGGGAAATGTTCGACTGGATGATGGTAAAGGTGGTTTGTTGGTTGGTTGATTAGGATTCGGATTTCGGTTGGGTTTGGTTGGCCATGTTCGGATGGTGATGCAGAGGTTTTTTTTTTTTTTTTTTTAGAAAAGGATGAGAGTTGGATAAGTTTTTGAATTAAAATTTGCAATAGAACTAAGGGGAACGGATGAAGGGGGGATTTAAACGACTGAAATGTATGATATGTATGTTTCTATCTATAATTTGGTTAAAAATTCGTGTTTTTGCTGAGCAAGGTAGAATTTCTAAATATATTAGTAAAGGTGAATTGCAGTAATGAAGTGAACAATGTTGGGATTTCTATTAGACTTTAAAAAGAGTGGGGTGGGGAGACATTCTGACATTCGCCCTACATCCCTTTAGCACATGAATTGAAAGCCATGACGACCCATGGGCGGCCATGCGATAATTCTTGCTCCACATTGTGGCAAATGTTTTCGAATTTTGCTTATTTGAAGCCCTTTAGGATAACAATGTGGTTTCGACAGTCGAGATGTTTTGTTTAGTGTTTTTTTTCGACTTCTGTATAGAATTAAAAAAACAAAATAACGTTATGTATCAATGCGCAGAGCTGAAATTTGTAATCTAAGTTTTTGGTATTTTAGGGTACGATTTGAAGAAGTTTAATGGTTTTGTTGAATTGGGAATTGTTTGTAATACTCATACCCAGGAGTTCATGGAATTTTTTTAGATATGCACTTTGCCAAGCAATAAAAATGATACAGATTTTTTGTTTGAGTTATTTTTGCATGTGGTTTTAATAATATGATATACGATGACAATTCTACAGATGTACTTCCAGAGCAGAGAGAGAATTTAAGAATTAATAAATTTAAGAAACAAATTGATCGAAACGAATGGCAATCTGATTGTTGCGAAATGTCAATTCGGGCCCACATACCACCCATATTTCAACTATTTAAATGTTGAGTATAGACACCTTACTGGCTGCCTCGAGACACAAGTCAGACCAATCAAATGGAATCATCCATAGTTTCATGTACACATGGCGCTTTGAGGTGTCTTCGTCCGCTCTCTTCACACGACACGTGCATTCTTCTGAGGGCCACCTTATGGTAGGTTATTCAACCGTGTGATCATATATGTCATGATCATCGCCTTCCAACTAATATTTTAGCTTCGGAAATGCTTCGATAAATCATTTTAGCTTCGATAACATTTTACCGAAGCTTTATAGAAGTCGAAATGCGCCCGTCGTCTTAGAAATCTGAAGCACGGATTCATCCAGAAGCAACCGAAGTTCTCCCATTTTAAATTATTGTGGTCTTATTATAGACGGGACAAGGCAGATGACCCTACTACTTCGACAATATGTAGTGTGAGGAATACCCAATTTTCTCATATGCCCTCCTATCGGCCAGTGTCCAGTGCATCTTCAAACGACCCTTGTTGTCTTCTATGACTTCTCTGGGACCGTCTATTTCGCCAGTAGTACGTCCACATAATTTTTTTTAATTAGATACGTAGGCCAGATATCGCTATTTATGATGCCGTTAGTGAAACTGGTCCACCTTCGATTTAACTCGCTTACAAAAATTTAAAACAAAATCGTCTGGTTCGTCCTCGTTTAATAAATAAAACTCTGCATACTCTCAGCTTTCTGTTAAGAGTTTGCTGGAATTTGACACTACTAACATTTCAGCTTCTTTAAGTTTGCGGAAAGGTCGAGTGGCTAAAATTGCTTACGGAAGCATTACCGAAGCTGAAATTAACATTTTAACATTTGGAGAGCTTGTCATATCATAAGGGATATTTTTCTAGAAAATGTTTCTATCTAACTAAGAACTAGGTATGTATGTATATCTTATTCTGGCAGACTTTGCTGGAACATAAAGTTAAATATAATAACTATCTAATTCGGCATAAATTTATCTTAAAGATTTTTTTTTAAGAAGATGGATAAAAAACTTATTTTTTTTTACCTACATATATTATCATCTTCTGGTCTACAAATAGTGCTATCAAAATGCAGAAAATGCACACAGATTACAGGACTAAATAGTTCCTGCCAAGTCAGTTGTAGTTCTAACAGAATTGCCACACATCTGATGCCATAATGGACATTATGCACGAACATTTCTATGGATGTGTTTCTAACGTACGTCCCGAGGAGGGGATTTTAACAGACAACCAAAATCGTGCAATTTGATCCCGTTAGGATTTTTTGTTGTGGGCTTTTCGGAGGTGTATGCCGATAAATAATTATTATAAATATTAAAAATCAAGGCGAAAACGACCGATTCTGATGAAATTTTTAGGAAATCTTAGCCAGCGGGTAATCCAGTAAAGTACGACGATCATGAATGGAATACATTTTCCTCGAACAGAAATTGAATGCAATGGAATCCCACGGCAAAGTTTATTCCTAACACCAATGAACTCCGACTGAAACTTTCGAGCACAATTAAAGTTCTATGCGTTCAAAGGAGGGAAACATTAAAGGGGAAATTTTTATTCACGTTAAACCCCAATAAAAGAAATGTAATTCCCATTCGCCATAAAAACAAGTGTTTTTTTGCCCTTTTGCAGTAACGGTAAATTTTCCTCCACCGTTAATTATGATAATTTTTAGCCTCATCTTTGTCTTAATAATAGGCCGGGAAAATAGCATGTTTTGAAAGTGCAAACAAAAAAATCCTTGCTATTTACAGGGTGAACCTATTCTATTGACAGGAAGTGTATGAACAAAATATTTTGGAGGAATACTGTTTGTACGAGTTATATCGAAATAAAAGATAAGACAATTTTCTCAAAATCTTTTTTTTCATCTCATAGAGCTCTACGTTCCGACCGGGTAATACCCGGAATATCGAAGTATCTGGGTTTATATTTGTTTGAATTAGGTACAGTTTAAGTTGTGAGATGATAAATCAGCCATCTATTTCTTTTCTTTATATAAGTTAATAATAATCGCCCAATCATCCGTTAGCTGTAGGGTCCACGGTTATGTGTTGGGTACCCGGGAACGCAACTACCCTTCTAATCGGGTACCCAGCTACCCAAGTAATACAAAGAATTTCCGAGTATTCGGGTACTCGGGTAGTGGACTGGATACCCGAATATCAATAGCCATAGCCTTTATGTGTGTCAAAAACCTTTGATCTCCCTATAAAGAAACTACCTGCTTTGATTAAATAACATCTTTCAAGCTTTGAATTATTCTATTTTTTCAATATCCCGAACAAAAATCCAGGGATCACACAGAACTCTCCTCCCGACCATGTGACATCCACTTCCGTCAATAACTAACAACAGTAAACAAAGTTAAGCCTAAGCCGCAGTAAACACCAAAACAATATAACATTTAATATCCAAAGAAAATAAGTCTTAAGTAATAAATTGATCGAATCCTCATATAATATCTAAAGCGAAAAAGAATCCCATTAAGTTCAACCCTCCCTCTATACTCTTTATAGGCAACACGCTATAAACCAGCATCCTATATACTCCTATCTACCCGAAGACCACCCAAAATCTATACACAACATGACTCCTTAATATGGTTGTTACCAGACATTATTACCATTCAACCCCATGTGCGGCATTCTCTGAAACGTGCAATGGTTACTTTATGTGATTATTTCGTGTTCTAATATTCCCAATCCAATTATGCCAAATGGATAATTAAATTAAATAATATTTATATTTAGCTTAACGCCAAAGCAGCAACAGTATAAATATAATAATATACAAATATCTGTAGATTGCATTGTTCATTTGTATAAAATACCAGGAAATACATATACATACATATGTGTACCTATAGGAGTAGGAGTAACACATACTGATTCGACGGGTCAGGTCACCGCAGTAATTACAAAGATTGGCTATAACAATAATGCTCAATTCAATCCTACCATATTCTCTAATATTGCAACCTCTATATATGTAGCAGACAGCAAGTACAAAGAAACCACAATCTCTGTTCACCACACACTGACAGGAATTGGAATTTGCCTTTTTTGAGTTCACAACAAAAAGAGGATCAGACTGAAAATTTACAAGGAGATTATTGGTTATTTGGTTTTTCAAAATAATTTCTGAATAGATGGAAAATTGCACTTTCAAGACAACGGATTAGCTTTCAAACCTTTTAGGGCATTTTAAATAAGTAATAAGTCGTCTACTTGTACATTATGTTTCGAAGGTGAGAAAATATTATTAAAGCTTTTTGTATTTGTTCTATACATAGTGTTGATTTTCTTTGCAGCTTATGGTATTTTAATGGCCACCCTAATATATACAGTGAAACTCCTCAAAACAGACAGCCCTTCTAGGTTGAGAGTTTTTGGAGTTGCCAGCTTTTATGTGACATATTTAATAGACAGAAAATTATCTATTAACAGCAATTATTTTATGTCAAATGGCTTAATATCAGCCACAACTGTTATTGGGTTCGCCCTACTTACGAAAATTGTTCTTCCTAAAATCACCTGTTCTTATAGTTTTTCGGTTACTATTAGAATCGCCGAGTAGAATATTATCAGTTGATTGTCAGACGTGAATGGTTTACACATCATTACCGCGAGAACAGCAATAAAAATAAAATACACGACTGGATCGCACGTACTTGCTCCTATGTTCGATCACATTATATGCAAAATATTCTTAATAGAAACGGCTAAATGTATTTTTAAAGCCTTTTGTCAAATTTTTATACATACAAATTCTTAAATTTTTTCTAAAAAAAAATTGGTGTGAAAAAAATCGTCCACCCGTTTTTTGAAATATTGAATTTTCAATTTTTTTTTTAAATCCAAAAAAAAACTATTTTTCGAAAAATTTGAAATGCAGTATTATTTAGAATTTGAAGGAGCTCCCCTCCTGTATAAAAATTTTGATCGAAATCCGTTGAGCCGTTTATGAGAAAGTCGAAAATCAGAAATATGGTTGTATGGCAGGTACCGTTAATAACAAAATATTTAAAGTAGAATACACACAAATTTTTATCAAAAAGTTTTCGATATAATTAAGATGGCAGAAAAAATCGTATGGCAAGTACCGTTATTTTTGGTGCTAAAACAACGATACAAAAATCTATTTTCGACAATCACCTAAAACGCTTAAATACAAAGTTTGAAGAAAATCGCTTCAGCCGTTTAGGCTGTAGACTGTTGTACAGACAGACAGATAGACGGAATTGCGGGACCCACTTCTTTGTTGTTCTCTATCATCGTGATGTCAAATTTGATTAAAATCTCGAGTTCGATTTTTTTTCCAAATGCAAAACTTGCTCTATAGTACCTAAATCGCAAGTAAAAATGGTGTTGTGTTTTGCTATCGCTGTCCGCCTTAGAGAGTTTTCACGGTATAAAAAACCTCTTCGTTTATGTGAAGTCATCTATTTTATTGGTCAGAAATGTATATGGTTTTATACTAAAACAAGAGTCAGTACGGGGAAGATATGACATTTGCCTCTCACTCTGGTTGCATTGGCTTGCATAAACATATCTCAAGTTAAAGCTCTCATATTGTTTCCTACTTATCATTACAAATAGCCGCAAATATTAGAGAAATGTGTGTATGGGTTACCATGTCTGCTTATTTAAAACAATTAAAATTTTGATTACCTAAATTAAAGAAAAAACTATTTATCTTTTTCCACACCACCAAGCAACCAGTAAGCCAATAGACGCGTGTACATCCGCGAAAGCCTTAAAATTTATATAATATCACTTAACTATTAATTTAACACAATTTTAATTCACTCTTTAACAAACGCAATATCAATTACCTATTCACTGTTGTTAAAACAAAATGTCACTTTATAAAAGCTTTCGTAATGAATATCCACGTAATTTACTTGGAACGTATCGAAACTTTGCACAAATAAATTTTTCTGCAAAAAGCACCAACTTAACTGCATTTGAACGGGTTATTTAGAAAGACAACAAAATAAAAAGGAGAAAATCGAAGCGACAACACTTCTCCTCCTAACCTTAGTAAATTTGGTTCTCAAAAGCTTGAAAACAGAAAGCTCTTTGGTAAAAAAAATTCACTGAAAAAGCTCTTTTGTATTGCTTTCAATGGGTATTGGTAACTCTGCTGGAATGTATATTTTTTCAACTTATACAGCGAAACGAGGAGTATGATGTATGCTTTGGGCATGCAATGAGGACGGTATTTTACAGGAAAGTACCAATTCAGTGTAGTGACAGTGTAGTGAGAGTATATATAGGCACCACTGGTTCAATAAAAGCTCGCCCACAAGCCCTGTACTGACTATGTTTGTTGGGCAAAGTATAGATTGGTACAAGAATATTAATTCTTTTTTGATTCAATTGGCAGATTGATTTCGGATTTCGAGAATTAAATCCTTCTATTTGAATCAAATTCACAGATCCTTATTTTTCGGTGAATCTACCTCTTTTTCCTAACACTACTAAGCACCAGTACAATTAGAAACATTTAGATTGACAGCTATCAGTTTTACAAAAACTAATATTCGCCAATATTCTAAAACAAAATAATCTATTTAAAATGCGTTCCATTTTCCACGAAAAAAAAATTAATTTCCCCATCAAATACCTACTGAATTTACCAATGGAAAACTCCATTACAGAATATATTTGTTTTCAAGTTTACCAAAAGGTGGCGCTGAATACCATATCCAGTTTTCTAGATATTTAATTGAGCTGAAACTTTCGTAAGGTTGGGACTCCATTACAAATATTTATTTCGGCCATTATTACGGACACTACACCTGAAATTTATATTTCTTTGCTATGTGGACAGATCGTGAAATTTCGTTCTTCTCTAAGGAGCGCTAAAAGCTTTATGTACTTTAGAATAGATATTGTCTGTTTTTAATGAAATATTGGAATCTAACATTAAAACAAGCAAACTATGAACAAGATTCAATGCAAGAAATTTCTGACTGATAAATTTAGGATGTCTTGAAAAGTCAATTTTATTTGTCCGTTTATTTATTCTAAGAACACAAGAAATAAATACAGATTTTTATGTCTGAAGATAAAAACAAATCCAGGCATAAGGGGCCTCTACAAGAAATAATGACCACATGGCACATTTCTTGCAATAATTAAGATTTTATTTTTTATATGAAGTGTGTGTACCTAAGGCAAAAGTTTTCCAATAGATGGCGCTAAACACCACAATATAAAAAACTGATGTTTTCTGTTTCCAAAAAAAAATTATGCAAGGGCAATAAATGTGTTTTTGACATTTAAAGTAAATGAAAGATGAAAGAATTTATATAACCGTTATTAACTACAGACGACAATTACTATTAAATATTGGTTAGCGAAAGCAGCTCATGGGGCACTTTGGTCGAATGACCACAAAATTGGATTGAATATACTGCCTGTGTAGCGCAAAATGCTTTAGCGTTTTGGCAGTTTGGCGAAAACTGTCTACAAGCTATAAAACGGTAATAGTCTTTACGGAAAAATAGTCATTGATCGTAGAGCTATGTGAATTTGTGTGAAGCTTTCCCAGCTGTTCTACTTCAACTGCTCAAACACTAATGCATTAAGACTCTCGCTACGAAGAAAATGCAACAAACTGAAGCAGGCCATTGTCGCCTCCCTCCATTCTGGCTCTGGAGATTTCACTGATAAGCTGTCAAAGTTGACCAGACAACACATACCAAACACTGTTCATTACAAGTAAGTTGAAAAATGATTTGATGATTTGTGAATTCAACTGAGGAATCAGATAGATCATATGTGTCTCTGAACCAAGAGCTCAGTTTCGACAATGAAATTGAAGTTTATGGACAGCAGCATTGGGGACAGGTTACGTTCCAACAACAGAAGCTGAGAGTACTGTGTTCAGTAACATTTAGTAATTTAGAAGTTCTAGATAAGATATCATTAATGAAAATGATAAAGAGAATCGGAGAAAAAACGGAGCCCTGGGGTACACCATCATTTATGAATTTCAGACTTGAAACCGCCAACAGAACTTTTATTGATCGGTCCGAATATTAGTTTCTAATCCAGCGAAAAAAAAATTAGCCTTTTTTTGGGAGCCTAAGTTTTTTTTCATCGACTCGGAAAAAGACCGGTTGAATAGGATCTATGGTTCTTGAGCAGTTGTTTTGCCAGTGTCGAAGAACATCTCTTCATAACCATGGAAGGAATACTTATCGAGGCAGCGGAATTGTCTTTAAAGACTCTAGTTATCTGCAAGAGTGAAAGAAGATTAGTCTCATGCCCTAGAGCAAGTATTGCCGTTGTTGTAAAATGGGATTCTCCCATAAAATGTCAGTCTTGTCTTAACCTTATTTGAATCATCCTGAATGAACTTATCAAGTTAAGTTGGAATATTAACATTTTTAGATGCATTTTAGTAGACAACATTACGAGGCTACATCTCATGTCCCACACATATATTATCATCACTCACTGCCTCCTATTATCCGAGTTCATTTGAACATGACTGTAACTACTCATTTTGTCCATTTATCAACTTCCGGCCGACGCACGACGTAATAAACACTCTTATCTGTTCCGATAACAAATTATTCAAAACTGGAATACACAATCGGATAAAAACCCATAACTAACTAAATCAGCTTAATTATCCAAAGCGTAGTTTCCAAATTCTTAATAACTGACTGACCACAACCATTACTATTATCCACTTATTGCGAGCAGCCAAAGAAAATTGAAGCCTTTCAGAAATAATCATACTTCGAGCTCTAGTCGTATAATGTGCAAGCAAACAGACATTATTTTCTAACACCAATGTCACAGATTCTTTGAATTCCAAATCAAAATCAATTATTTTCGAAATATTATGTAAATGTGGAACACAACAAACATCTATACTTAGTAACCCAAAGCATTTAATGCCCAATACTAAATATAGTACCAACCGACGACTCCAAGCCACCATCATCCAGTCCGTCCGAACAGCTCTCATGTCGTTTTAAGGGATCATTGTGGTGGTGATTTTCCCGTCGAGCTTTTGTGATGGATGCGCAATTATAATCATTGCTCAACCGAACCGATGACAACCCAGTTGGTCGTTTAGGCTTTTGTTCTCTCAGCGATGCCCGTAGTAGTTAGATAGTTTGCTGCTATTTCTATCTGACTGTCTGTCCCAGGCGGTAATTGTCACTAGGAAATTAAAACTTTCTACGTGTCTTTCGGTCGTGTCGTCGTCGAATGCTTGTGCGATCCAGGCTCTAGTAAAACTGAATTATGCAAAATTGTGTGAAACGTTCATAAATATAAGGGAATCGTTATAGTGAAGGTGGTAAGTTGGAATTTACTCGTGGTACTGTCCTCAAACCCGGCCGGCCGGCGCGGCGACCAGTTAGTGATAATGGTACGTGAACCGCAGAGAGACATTCAAAATGAAACTGATTTAGATACAAAGCTTGAGGCAAATGAAATGAGTGATGCATGCAAAGTGATTAGCCATGTTGTTGACCTTAGAATTATATTATTATATTAAAACTGAATTCAACTCAACTATACCGATGATGGCTAACGGCAATGACACCACACTGTTATATATATTTCTAAAAGTTCTGAGGGAGTTAGTTGTAATGAAGTGAGAATTTGGGAGAAAATATTGCAATAATGTAATTGGTGTGTGGTGTAATTTGGTTGTTAGACGTTATTTTTATGGACGAGACTAGAGAAATTCAAATGTACCTATAGCAATTTTATAACAGTTGGTCTACTTTAAAAGTGTCAAATATTCCACGTGCTTCGTGCGATTAGGGGGCTGCTGAATTAGGCAACAAATTTCCGGAAGTCGAATTCCCCTTTAACCTTACGGGCCCGCATAAACTCTACTTTTCTGTCACGCTGTTGGTATGTCATATGTGTATACCTGTCAATTTATAACTGTTATGTTTTGTTTTTGTTTAGAAGAACAGAAAAACTGTGATTGTTATAGTTGCTACCAGGACAACTGATAACAGCCAATTGACAACATGGGACAACTGCTACCTAGACATCTGATACTCGGCAATCTGCCACCGAAAACGAAACTTGCCAAAAACTGGCAAAAAAGCTCAATAAAAAATTTTAACTAAACCATTATATGCAAGAACCCATTTGCTTCGTTGAGTACTTTTAAAGAATTCGATGAGCTGTCTGATTGCTAGTTTCATTCAAGGAAAGATTGACTCTTTCTTTCAAAAGATTGGATTATTTTGAATTTTTCAAGTTTCTTCCAACAAAAAGAGCAAATCTAGATCAAATCTCAACACGAAAGATCTCTGATGGGTTGGCAGATTTGTTCTGAGTGAGCATATCCATTTAAAAAGTCTGTTCTGTCAATTGTCAAATGGAAAATATATTGGCTCAAAATTTTAAACGATTTAATAATATGTTAAATCATAAGAATGATACTAGGTTAAAAAGAGGATGTTGCTAATTTTAAACGAGTTTAGTATCGTATTATCTTCTTAACATTTTACTAAAGTTAAAATCACAGAATGGCTACATTAAATTTTTAGTATCGTACTAAATCCACGCGGGAGGCCCAGGTTCGAGTCCTGCTGGTGTCAATTTTTTTTTTATTTTTGTAAATAATGAAGTTAAAATGATGAAAATATAAACATCGAGTACTTATTTAGAGCACATGTTGGGTTTCCATCAACATATAATCAATTTACAACGCATAAAAACAATAATTGTGTTCATCAAAATTCAAACCCTACAAATGCTTTGCTATCTGCTTAATTATCATTTTACTAGTTAAAATTTATGAAAAATTAGAAGACTACTCTATAATAGTAAATTGTTAACTAGTATCGTGTTAAGGCCTTAATAATAATAGGTTGTTTAAAATTTTGAGCCATTGTTATTAATTTGCTGTGAACTTGTGAACTGGTGCTAACAATATGAAACAATTAACAAATAATTAAAGAAGAAGTTAACAATTTAGATTTTATAAATTTAAGTGGACTTTTTGATTCCTTCGTCTTCGTTATCTGATAATGAAGATATGTTCTTCTCAGAAATATTATGTGTCAGTCATTCACCATTACCTACTACATTTAAATCTGGAAATTAGTTTCATTGAAAAGATCAAACCTCGATTTTGGAGGAGATCTTTGCAATTTAAATGAACCCCAAAGAAGTTCCCAATATCCGCACAGTGAATTTATTTGTTACGGGCGATTTCAATGTGCCTACCCAATTCTAAGCCGCTACGCTATTCTGGTCAGAAAACACCACTAAAAATGAATTAAACTTCACGAAACATAAAAACCCTTCATATAATAGTTTGGCATGCGCTGCTGGTGACTGCTTTTATTTTCAATCAAATTGGCTAACACCGCGCCGCGCCGTCAGCCACAACCGAAATCTAAAAATAAATAAAATTGGTTGAAATAGTGTAACTAGCGACACCTAGTACAACACAGTGAAGCTGAGCATAATTCAAAATTCAACCAAATGATAAAAACTGGTTTCCCACCTACCAGGCGAGCAGGAGCTGTAGGTAGATTCTGAATTGAATTTATTTTTCGCGCCACTTTCTCACAAAATCAAAGACGATACAAATCCAATGCTGGCTTAATACTACCAAACAGAGCTCACTTCATTTAAGCTGTCTCTTTTTCTTTCTAAAGGTTTCTCCATCTCAGATGCGACAGCTAATTGTTTTTTGTTTGAATGTGTTAGATTACCAATATAATTGTTTTTAGCAAAACTTTCTTATACAATCAAAGCCGATAACTGGTTTAATCCTACCAACACCAAGCTGCTCATTTCATTTTAATGGATTGTCTATCATCCTCTTTCCTTTGCGGTTAGTGGTGGTAGTGGGTGTAGCTTAGATAATTTCTATACAACTAAAAATGTGTGCGCAAACTTGAAGAAATTTCAAAGCAACAGCTGGTAGTTTGGCATGCGCGCCTGGTATTTTAATTTGAATCAAATAGGCAGCCAGCGCCACCACATAGCCGCAATTGAAAAATAAATAAAATAGAAAGAAACATTTTCAAAATGGTGATGACGTCAGTAAAGAATTCAAGGAAATGATCAAAATTACAAATTGATTTACCAGGCGAGCAGGCGCTAAAGAAATATTCTAAATTGAATGTTTTTTCCCAAACTTTCTTACACAATCAAAGACGATACAATACTTTCTTAATTCTACTCCAAACAGCTCAGCTCATTTCGTTTTAATATGTTGGTTATATTCTTCTTTTGTTCGGCTTTGGTTGGAGGTGGGTGGAGCTTTCATATTTTTTATATGAATTATTCCACTTAAAATGTATGCGTAAGTTTGGACACTGACAAGAACCACTTACAAAAATGAAGGTAGGTATGCAAAAAAATTAGAACTATGATTGCCACTAACGAAAATTAACAAATTCATGAATGTTTAATTTTTAATGTAATTAGAGTTTTCTCTTAAAATTAAAATAATAAATGTGTTTTATAAAATAATTTCGGTTTTTACAGTCGGATCGTCAAGACTAAGGTTTTGAAATGATGTAAAAATGCCACATATTTTTAGGGAGGCAAATACCTAATTTGTTTATAAGATGAACCTATCTTTTTTGTCACAACCTGTAAATAAAATTTGAGGAGGGGCAAACATATTAGTTTAAGTTGAAAAAAAAATTATTAATGTTTCAACCATGGATTTTTGTGAAATTTGTTTGCTTTTTTATAAAAAATTACTTTTTGGCATTTTTTCATAACAATTATGGTCGCTAGGTACCCAATATTTTTTTTAATTCTACTTTATTCTTCTTAAAAAATAAAAGTAATAGTTACGTACTAGACTTATACCTATGTATATAAATTTCATAAAGAAAGAAAGCATTAAAGAACTCGAAAATTCTCCTTTTTATCGCTTTTTCAAAAATGTTTGAGCAAAAAGGTAGGAGAAATATAGGCCTGTAATTATTCATGTTACAAAGATTAGACGTTTTGTTAATGGGAATAACCTCGGCTTTCACAAAACGGAACGATTGTCGTTAGTAACAAAACTGGAATTACTTAATAATAGCCGTGTTCTTTTGCCAAAAGCTATCTGCAGCAAAGCAGTTTTTACACACGTTACAAATACAAGAACCTGCTTTCGATATAAAAGTAAAAGTCGAGTATCGAATGATATTATGTTGTTAGTTGTTTAGTTGGTAGAGATCCATCAAAGTCATCGGGACTTTGATGAATCTCGAAGTCTTTGTTTGTAGAGTTCTTGTTTGTGTCAATGGCCACGTTTACCCATTTATTAGATAGTTATATCTGATATACTAAGCTATTCGAATTATTTGTGAACGATTCGGAAAAGGTTAGCTGCAAGCAGTCAAAAATCAATAATTTTTGGTTAAGCATGTATTACTTTCTTAAAATAAAATTGTTTCACATCTATTCACGTCCAGGAAATAAAAATTACTAACTAGTCTAAATGTATACCTTTAATTTAATTTTGTTAGCTTTTTTTTTGTACGAAACTGCCAGGTCAAATATACTTTAGCAAAAGATGTTTGAGTAGCTATGTGTCAGCTGCTGTCAAATTGCCTATAAATGAACTAACTAAAAATTGAGGAGCGCCCTTTACCAAAGCTCTTAAATTGGAATAGCAACAAGCATTTAAGGAACAAGTCAGTGCATATCTATTATTTAGTAATAAATAAGCACTAATTAGAAGTACGTGAGTGTGTTTATGTAAGGCATAAACTGTCAAATTTCATTGAAAGATTATTAAGATTCCTTCTATTCAATTTTTTTATACCAAAAATTGGAAATTTTCAGATTTAATTTCATCTGCGGAAAAGGGTGATATTTTAGAGCTTTTCGGCGAAATTTGGAAAGAAATACATTTTAAATATTTCAAAATATGCTTATTGCCTAGTAAGAAAATGTCAAATTTTATTTATAGATTGATGGATGTCGTAGATAAAAAACTTGACCTTAACATTCGTGTCAAACCAGATTTTCACGATTTTCGTCATTTTTAATTCAGAATCCAGTTGGCTGTTGTCACCAGTGAATATAAGAGTGGACATAATTGTTTTTTTTTTGTCAGTGACGACTATTTACGAGATTCTAAAAGGGGCTTTCTGTCCACATTTTATATAATTCATTTTTAATTAACCTATCTACTCTAACTCGACCTTTGAACCGCATATAAACGAAGTTCAAAAAAATTGTAATAGTTAAAAAATGAATGCGATCATTTTCGCACAACATCTGATTTATAGAAAAAAAACCTTCAAACACATAAGATAATTTTAAAATCAACATTTTTGAACACACAGCTGTGGAATTGGACGCAGTCAATATCATAACTATTAGCTATCCGGATAGGTTGGTGTTGTTGTATTCCCATGTAAGAATACAGCTGATGACAAAGCAACTGCTGCCAAAAAAAATCTTACATGGGAATACAACAACACCAACCTATCGAATCCGGATAGCTAATAGTTTGCTTTTGGTTCTGTTCGGTATAAAAGTCTTCATATTAAATTAAATGAGCTGAGCTGCTTGGTAGGATTAAGACAATATTGTATCGTCTTTGAGTGTATGAGAAAGTTTTGCGAAGACCAAGTGTCAAGGGCCTTGGCTCCGATGATAGCATCGCTTCCCATAGATCAGCGGAATCAAGCATCGTTGCGCGTGGTTAGTACTTCGAGGGGGAATCGTCGTAAACCAACCACGTGCTTTTGACATGTGTTTATTCTGGTGTGTGTTCTTCCTATCTTTGTCTCTCTCTCTCTTGTATTAATGTATGTGATTTTTAAAGCCAATGGTCTCGTTGCCAGTGCTTCAGTGTCTCTACTTCGTAGATTTATCTACGGAGTAGTATAATATTTAATGTGTGTATTTTATATTTTTTTGACAAACACAATTTTCTACAGAAAATTGAGAAATGTCAACAAGCTGTCACTTTTAAGATTTTCACATGTCAATATTAAACAAAGAGGGTCTTTGTTAAGGATGATTGTCTTTCCCAAACCATTTCTTAAAAAAAAACGTTGCAAAAAGTCATTTTCTTAAACAACAACCTGGACACATATTTGTGTTCTTGTCCCACCCCATCTAGCTTTTTGTCACGCTTTATATAAATCAATATATATATCGAATTTTGTCTATTGTTGGGAATCAAAGAAGACCATACATAACAATATTATACAACTTAATACAAACATATCAAGCAAATAATTCCTGAAGGTATGTTTTGTTTTTCCATTACATATATTGACCTACTGATTCTAATAAATTGTGATTGAAACTATAAACCTTACACAAACACTGCCAATCACTCAATTGATGTCACAAATTTTTCAATCGAATTTTTCTTGTTATACCTGTAGTAGCAGTAGGTAGGTATTCTTTTCCCAGAAGAAAGTCACAAAATTAGGGGGTTAATTAGAAATTACCTTTGGAATGAAAAGTGTACAAAAAGGTGAACCAACAAGATAAGGCCATATAAAAAATCTGAGACAAAAAAATTAAAGAAATTTTTATATTTTATTGTTAAGAATTTTTTCTTTTGAAATTGAGATATTACCGCTATAAGACAAATATTTTTTTTTAAATAATCGAACGAAATCTAGTCCCACGTATTATGGATACCTTCGATTAAGATGACCTTGTCTTCAAATTGTGTTTACAACATACACATATTTGATTATGTTTTAAATCAGTAAATAGGACGGCCAAGGTAAAAATTTGACGTCTTCTGATTGAATTTAAATTTGAACAACCCTGAAAGTTGTGGATAGTTGGATTGTCATGCCACCTGATATAGGGCTGTGACGACTTGTTGTCTTAGATTATGGAAATAAAAGTTGTAACCATCGGACTATCAAGGTTAAACTTTTTTCGAAAAGACAAAGCATTTCAATTAACACATTTCCTACCTAGGAAAATACTCACAGCTAATGTTTTTGATTTTGAAAAAAAAAATGGTGGATTTATCTTGGTGATTGGCAGTGTATGTCTATACATACATGCACCTATGCATCTATATTGAAACATTCTTATTATGAATTTAATCAACATTAAATTCCCTATGTTAAATATTTAAATTAATTTACATAGGAATGTATTTAATATAAGTTTGAAAATACATACCTTAAATTCACAGTTATAAGATTCAAAATGTAACCACAAATCCAAAGCTGACTTTAACAAATTCCACTTATATCAAATATCCCTAATTTATTTATTTAATTCATTTCAAGTGAAGATTTAATGGGGTTTATTCTACTTTTACCCCCTTCACACTATACAAAAAAAAAAATAGAATACAATAGAAAAATAAATTAGAACACGACATGATACTTTATCGGATATCAAAAAAGATTACCCAGCCATATGCACATTGTATGAAGCTCTTCGCAGGAATTTGTTCATTATATTCTACGATACTACGTACAATGTACATAAGTGCAGCTAGGTATAGTTAAGTTCTCCTTCCACAAGTGCATTTAGCTTAATATTTACATATACATAGATATTAAAGTTTCAATATAAAATCCCTTAAAATCCTATCAATTTTAAAGGAACACATTTCCGAGAGTCAATTTAAATATTATCCATGCCTCTTTAAATAAATCTACTTTTACCTATGAATCCTTGTTAAATCGGAAATGTGCACATATGTATTTTTGTTCCTTTAAGTGACGGTGTATTCGAGTCGAGTATATGTGTGCAAACACATTTCATATACCAACATATGTATGTAAGTACACAGGGTGCCATTGCTTGCACACGAAGGTTCAAATGTGTTGTATCTAGGTTTGACCTTTATTAAGTCTTTCAGTGAACAAAAACCGACAATTTTGACAGGAAAAAAAAACTATTATTTTAACGGCAAGACTATTTTTTTATATTTTACATCAATGGCTATAGCCAATTTTATCAATTGATTAACTCTCAATTTTATCAATTGATTAATTGTCAATTTTATCAATTGATTAATTGTCAATTTTATCAATTGATTAATACTATTTTAAAATGAAATGTATATGTATTTATTAACAATGAGTTGATAATTATCATTCACATTGGTATGGATCATTCGCAATAATCAGTTGTGTGGTTTATTAACAGTTTTCATATTTATCAATTATCAATAATTGACAATCATAATGGGGGCGATTGTTTAAATAGTATGGTAGCTACTAATTTCCAATAACTTGTGATGATCTTACTCGAACATATCGAAAACAAATCTATAATTGTGAAAAGGAAAGCCAACCGAACAAAAAACATTTTATTTAATTCTTTTTCCTGAAGAATAATAAATGACTTGTGAGGGTTGTTTCTCATGAAATTAAACAATTAATTTTGCGGTAGCAGAAAGTTGCACCTAATGGTTTTTCAATTTTATGAAATCCAAAAAATATTTTTTATAATTTAAGCCTACAAAAAGATTCATACAATAGAGTGAGCTTCGTAAGGTTTTAAAAGGACGTATCGATGCAAAAGTAGTTTTAAGATTCTGAATATCAAAATGGGAATCAAAAAAAAATATTTTATCAAAATCCATGGAGCTGTTTTTAAGAAAAATGAGATACTACTGCAGGTAAACTTTTACTGCATAGTTGTATGGTAAGAAAAAAAAAGTAGAATTGTCCAGATAGTGCTCGATAAATTTAAATGTGCAAAGTTTAAAAAATAAAACGCACGACGACCATTTTTATGGCAATCGTTGGATTGGTAAAAAAAATCGAACTCGAGATTTTGATCAAACTTGACATTAACATTATAGCGAAGTTAAAAAAGGTGGGTCATTTTTGAAGGTTAATCTACAGCCTAAAACACTGGAGTGATTTTCTTTAAACTTGATAAGCTTTAGTGCGATTGGCTTGATTCCTTTTTAAAATCTTTTTTAACCTTCCGTACCGGTACCATAAATGGTTAATCTTCTTTATGTCGAAAACGACGATTTTGAAAAAAAAAATCAGTACCAATACTATTTTTGTTTGTTTTTGCATAAAACATCAACTCTTCAAAGAATTTCGATAACAAATTTTGTACAAGATGTCCTTCAAATTATAATAACCGCGCAAAATGACATCAGTGCAGAGATCAAACGAAGAATTACTCTTGCCAACCGCTGTTTCTTCGGGCTAAGAAGGCATCTAAGTAGTAAGGCCCTCTCTCACAGAACTAAGGACATACAATATTATACAAGACCCTTATCATCCCGGTCCTGCTCTATGGGGCAGAAGCATGGACATTAAAAAATCGGATGAAAGTCTGCTAGGGTGCTTTAAGAGGAAGATTCTTCGTGTGATTTTCGGTCCTGTGTGTATCGAAGGAGTGTGGAGGGGAAGATTCAACGACGAACTGTACGGGCTATACAGCGTTCACCTGGTCAAAAAGCTTAAAATACAACGGCTGAGATGGCTGGGGCACGTGGATCGTATGGACAGCAACGCACTTGCCCGACGAGTCTTCGAATCCAACCCCGATGGTGTACGCAGCAGAGGAAGAACCCATAACAGGTGGCGCACACAAGTGGAGAACGACCTCAAACAACTTGGTGTGCGAAACTGGAAGCGGCTAGCTAGGGATAAGGCTGACTGGAGGGGCTTGTTGTTTGAGACTGTAACCCGTTCTGGGCTGTAAGCGCCATCAAAAGTAAAGTTAGTAAGTCCTTCAAATTAAAAATACCACTTCACACTAAAATTTTCGAAAAAAATATTTTTTTTTTGATTTTCAATATTGTGAAAACGGTTGGACGATTTTTTAAATTATGTTTTAAAATTTAATATATTAAGGGACATTTTTTCAATAGTCAGTTAAGCAGTCAGTAGAAATTCTCCAGATAGAGCAAAAATCAGTCTTTCGACAGTCAGATACAATTTAATCTAGGAATAAAGTTAACTGCTCATTTTAGAACGGAATAAGGAGTTATCTGAGGAATAAAATAAATAGCAATTTTCGATGTCAAAAACACTTTGAAAAATGATTACTTTGAAATAAACGTTAAACAAAAATTAATTTCTATGAAAAGCTCGATACTCGAAATAAAAGTGACGTTCAGATTAAATTATTGTATCGATTGTAATGTTAGAATTATAATTTTAAGTATTTAACAATATAAATTTAAAACAGAATTTAAAAAAAAATCCTCTATCCGTTTTCGAAATATTGAATTTGAAGAAATACGTTGAGGCGTTTATGAAAAACTCGAACATCGAAAAAACGTTATATGGCAAGTACTGTTAATAACATTTCAATTAAAATGTAGACTACAGGTACTTATAATGGTGCACTGAATTTTTTAAAAACCGAAATCGTTAAGGCCGTTTTCGAGATAACTGAGATTTACCGGTAGTTTTGTAGTTAAGATTTTTTTTTTAGAAAATTGTTAGGTAATCGCTTAAGAACATAGGTACCAAATTTAAAAAAAAATCTCTTCAGCGGCTTCCATTAATTCATACAAAATTATTTTTCTGAAAATGTTGAGAAACAATATTATGTACTTCTAAGATTAAATTTCATGAAAATCCGTTTTCAAATAAAAAAATAGAACTTGGCTGATTATTACCAATCAACAGATATACATATGTGAAACTGGTTAAATTTTCTGTCAGTTTGCCAGTCGTACTACACTCAAGACCAGCATCACCGGAAAACAATCGGAGTGTATACCGCTGCCAATAAACCTCCAAATTCTGTCCAAATTTTTCTAAGCACACTTTAGTTCGAAATCCAACGAAAAATCAAAAGTTGAAAAGGAAAACAACCTCAAATGTTCACGTGGTTTTCTTAAATTAAAAACCAACAACTATCAAATTTCTGCACGTAATAATTATTTTAGAAAGCTGAGGGACAGAAAACTTTGATATACGTTTTTTACCGAAATACTTAAAATTGTGCAGAAATGTTAAGTTGTACAATATTTTTGTTTTGATTAAATGATTATAGTTCTTCAATCAACAGGGACAAGAAAAATTGAAATTTTCGATCTTCAAAATTTGGTAGCGAATTCTACAAACTAATTCTAACATTTAACATATTTTCAAAGATATAAAATTTAGCAAGAGTCGCTAAAGCTCATTTTGTTTCAGACACACCATTAAAAATATCGTAAGTAAAAATCAAAAATAAGGTAAAAAAGTATTCCAAATCTTCTCCCTTAAAATATTTTACTAATAAGTTTTGTTTTGTTCAACAGGAATCACCCTGTACATCGAACATTGTTCAGATAATATTAAAAATTTATATTTCTTGACAAAAAAAAAAATATGAAACAACAAAAAAAGAAAAAAAAAACAATATATTCTTGCACTTACCTTCTTCTCTAACATCCTTATAAGGATCATCCACATGCTTTTCATTATAGATAATCGAATGAAATCCATCCGTTTTGTACGTATGATTTGGGAAATAATGCTTTGCATTCTCCACATAGTATGCATCACGTTCCGTAATAATTTTACCTTCAAACACTCCATCCAATATTGAGCCAAATACAAAACTTTTACGTTCACCTATCACATCGCCCGCATAAATGTGTGATGTTGACACATCCAAGGGCTCATTTGTTGAACTATGTATCTTTAGAGAAAAAAAAAATGTTGTTTGAAGAGTTAAGACCAATTTTTTTTAAAAACTTACCTCTAACTTATCACTAAATGTATTTAAATCACGTTTTAATCTAAGATGGAAATTTTTTCCATGTGCTGAAAATTTTAAATTAACAAGATGATCTTTGGTCACTGATCGTTTAGCCCTACTGTGACTAGCCTTTGTGTGCTCTTGATCATAGCTGAGGGTTTCATAATGAGATATGTATTCATTGAGGCGTTCGTAACCTGAAAACAAAAATAATAAAAAGAATTAAAATGAGTATTAC
The DNA here is from genome assembly GCA_910595825.1 of Philhelius pedissequus. NCBI lineage: Eukaryota > Metazoa > Arthropoda > Insecta > Diptera > Syrphidae > Philhelius > Philhelius pedissequus. The sequence continues at coordinate 89,378,993 of OU343163.1, read as the reverse complement.
AAAATTTATATATTTTTGGAAATTATTTCGAAAAGACAATATATACAAAATAAGAATAATTTCTTACTTTTGCCTGTAAATTTATAATATATAAAAATATAAATACTTTAGGTAGATCCAGCCATGATCGAAATAACATGGTATTTTTTTTTAAAGCTATTTCCGTTATGTGAGTTTTTTTTACATCAGTCAGGGCTTATTCGGTGTATTTTGTATATCAAATGCCACTTAAAACCAAACTTATGTCTTATATTTCATTGTCTATTGTTGTGTTTTTATTTGAGATTAAAATGATTTGGTTTAATAAATTTGCAACCTATTTGAATCGTCGAAGTCAAAAACGACATTAAATACACTGCACGTACATCAATTTTGTACACCTAATGCAGATATAGCTCCAGTTTTTGTTACACTACTGTTTTTTATGTTTAGTCAGTTTAATTTAGGAGTGTCTTAAATCGCTTCTTTTGACAAAGGCTATCCGCAGCAAAGCAGAATTTACATACATTACAAATACAAGAACCTGCTTTCGATAAGAGTAAAAGCAAGTCTGCTTCGGATAGATTTGTGAAATTTTGTTCGAGTATCGAATATTATGTTGTTTAGTTCGTAGAGTTCTTCTTTCTGTCAATGGGTACGTTCACCCATTTATTAGATAAATTATCTCGGAAACCAAACTATCTGTATATATTTGTGAACGATTCGGAAGGGTAAGCTGAAAGCATCCAAAAATCAATAAGTTTTGCTTAGGAATGTGTTACTTTCTTAAAAAAAAAAAAAATGTTTCACACCCATTCACGTCCAGGAAATAAAAATTACTAACTAGTCTAAATGTATACCTTTTATTTAATTTTGTTAGCTTTTTCGTACGAAACTGCCAGGTGAAATATACTTTAGTAAAAGATGTTTGAGTGGCTATGTGTCAGCTGCTGTCAAATTGCCTATAAATGAACTAACTAAAAATTGAGGAGCGCCACTTACCAAAGCTCTTAAATTGGAATAGCAACAAGCATTTAAGGAACAAGTCAGTGCATATCTATTATTTAGTAATAAATAAGCACTAATTAGCACTACGTGAGTGTGTTTTTCGTTAGATCACTTATAGCTCTGCAAGGCATAAACTGTCAAATTCCATTGAAAGATTATTAAGATTCCTTCTAAAAAATCTCATTTTTTTATAATTTCATCTGCGGAAAAGCGTGATATTTTAGAGCTTTTTAGCGAAATTTGGAAAGAAATACATTTTAAATATTTCAAAATATAGCTTATTGCCAAGTAAGAAAATGTCGAATCTTATTTATGGATTGATGTATGTCGTAGATAATCAACTTGACCTTAACATTCGTGTCAAATCAGATTGTGACGATCTTACGTCATTTTGAATTCAGAATCCAGTTGATCAACCATTTAATACAAAAGTGGACACAATCATTTTTTTTTTCAGGTATTATTTGTTGCGACTTTAATAATTTTTTACCAAAACACGACTATTTACCCCAATTACGAGATTCTAAAAGGGACTTTCTGTCCATATTTTATATAACACATTTTTAATTAACCTCTCTACTTCAAATCGATCTTTGAACCGCATATGAACGATGTTCAAAAAATACCTAATATTTAGTTAAATAATGAATGCTCATCATTCATTTCATATTTGCAAGGCAGCACAATGCGAACATACCCTTTCATTGGCACAACATCTGATTTATTGAAAAAAAGTCAAAATATATAAAATAATTTTAAAATCCACATTTTGGAACACACAGATGTGGAAAAATCAACTTTTTGCTATTTCTTAGTGCTTGATATATATTCCATTTGATTTGGATATTTTAATTAAGTTTATTTGCCTTTAATCTAAAGAAATAAAAACAAATCAATTGTTGATTTTTTGCATTTAATTCTTAGACCACATAGTTGGTAATAGCAACTTTAAAATATAAAAAAAAAATCAGTTAGCATTTTTATTTATTTGTAACTTATAACTAGGTAACTTAAAGCTAGACAAAAATCCATAAAACTAGCAATTATCAATTGTTCCATAGCTATTTCACTAACAACTTGTTTTATTTAAATTTATAAATCGAGCGTTTTTAATGAAAGGTTCTGTAGATTGAGCGTAAAATGGTGTGCACACTTTCTGAGTCAGTAAGATTATTACATCAAATGCTAGTTATAAAGAAAGTTGCTAGCCTGAAACTGAATAACGTCAATACAAAAGATGCCAAAAAAATCTTGAAATTTATAAATTATGTTAATACAAAAAAAAAAAAAAAAAAGAATCAACCAATGCCGAAACCCGGGATTGAACCGGGGACATTTAGATCTTCAGTCTAACGCTCTCCCAACTGAGCTATTTCGGCAGATAAAAAATGAAGTGCTAAAGAACGTATATAGAGAGACATTTTTAAGAAATAATTTTTGTATTATAAAATAGCAATAGGACTTAAATGTAATATTTTTACGAAAAAAAAAAATAATATCTTTCAATTTTTAATGCTTCCATAATAATAGGTAGGTAGGTATAATAATTAATATCTACCTAACCTAGGTGCCTAGACATTTTCACGACCAGTTTTGGAGTTCTCTATTATCAAACGTTGCGCCTGGTTTCAATATGGACCTTTATTTTAATTATTACTACACGAAGAACAAAAATTAGAATATATGTATTTATATTGTTGTTTTCGCCAACTAAACAAGTTCTATACTAAATTAGTGTAGAATTTAGCAAAGAAAAGAAATTACAAAACAACAAACCCCTGCAAATGCATATATTTTCTGAAGTCAAATGCTCCACTTTAGGAAATAAAACCCTACAAATGCACATCGAGTTTAAGAAGGTGACGCGTTGGGAACTCGATCTAGGTAGGTAAGGTAGGCAGTCGTAAGTAGATAGGTACATGCCATTTTTCAGCAACTGTGAGGTAGTTCATTGAATGAAGATAATATTATTTTTATAAATAATAAATGTATACTTTGCCTACCTATGTATCTTTACTAGAGAAGAATTAATAGGGACAAAACGTATTTCAAAATGAGAGGTAGGCACTGAAAAATCAAAGTAAAAAATTATTTATTTTAAATTCTTAAAAACAAGCCGACTTTTATCATTTCTTGGTTTCTCGTAAACAACTCTAACGATGTGAATACAAGTTAGAGTTACGAGTTTGTTTTTATGAGCAAGAGAAAAATTTAAAAAAATATTTTAAGTGTTATCCACCCACTACCACGCCTACTTTTATTATTTCTTAATTTTTAGAAAAAGACTTATATGATTTTAAAAATTTCAGAGTTTATTTGTATTAATGAAAGAAAAACAAGAAATTTGTTTTAAAAATGTCAACTTACTACCACGCCCACTTTTATCATTTTTTGGTATATCGGAAACGGCTCTACCGATTTGCACGAAATTTTCGTAGTTTGCTCGTGTGATCGAGAAAATAAATTAAAAATAAGAGTCGCGAGCTGCCACTCCTAATTTTATTATTTCTTAGTACTTTTGTCAGTAGCACCATAGGAGATGTAATTTTTTATGTAGATAATATTTCAAATTTCAAGCAGCCAGAGGTTGCCAAGAAATGTTTTAATAAAAGATTGATTGGACAGTGAAATACATAATCGCTTGATGAGTTATAATCAAATAAATTTTAAACAGATGGAAAAGCGAAACAACGTTCGCCGGGTTCCACCAGTCGACACCTTTTGCGCAAATGACAGACTTCGTTAAATTTGAGACCATATCTTCCAAGAACTTACCTACTCCTAATCGGTATTTAAAGTGGAAAAATTTAAGTTTACTCAAACTACAAGCTATAAGCCTGGAGGAGTCGGTGAAAAACACAGTAGCTAATCGTACTCAATTAAAAATTATTAATAATTTAATTTATTGGAATTTAATTTTTTTTTAATAGAATTTAAGATGAAAAACAGTCATTTTTGCTTTTATTTATTACTCAACGTCAAAAAAGAAAGTACAAAAACCTCTTTGATTACTTTTCCGCAGGAGATTTGTAAAAGAAAACGTTTGTATTTTTTTTTTATTTATATTTTAATTGTGGAAAAGCAAAATCTCTGTGACCACAAGAACTATACCAACGTAATGTATGTATGTATGTATTTAAGTATTTCAATAGAACAAAAAAAAGAGCACAACTGAAAATAAAAACCCTTTCGGGATGACTTTATCCACTTTGAATATACATCTGAGATTATCCTTGGCCATAAGCCTCCATGGCAAACATGGCTCTGCTTATGGGGCTTTATTTTCCTTCTGCTTCTTTGATTCGCGTCGCGTCTTCGTTTTATTTTGTCTTTATATTCATCTTTCATTTTAATTAATTACAAAAGTCTGCTGCTGTTCGCCTTGCTTCTGTTGGTGATTGCTTCGCAAAAAGTTTATTTTTTCTCTTTGATTCTTACCTTCTTGGTAAGAGAGGTACCTATTAAACTATCTTCCTGCTAAATTACCCTATTTCCGCTCCCTGTACCAACCTACATATAACTATCTCTGCCTATCTAGTAGTATTTCTGGGCCACCATTATATTCAACTGATTTTCTGGGATTCCATCCTTATCTGTCTTCTTTATGCAACTACATACAACATTTTATCCTTGCCTACTAATTACAATTCTATAATTACCTTCCTGTTTAAAAGTAAGAGAGAGAGAGAGAGATAGAGGAAGCAAGATATAGTGTCTTGCATGTCCTTCTCCTGATATTTCTGTTTGCTTATGGATTTAATTAATATATAGGTAGGGTACATTTAAAACTGAAGCTATACAAAGAAAAATAAGCTTAAAACGAAACGTAAAAAAAAATGACGAAAAACCAAAATAAGGAGCAACTGCCAAAAGCATAGTTTTTACACACAATGCGACGATGTGCAGGTGGCTGACAAGGCTGACAAAAGAAACAAACTGAAAAATGGCCATGTATTAATAAAAAAACAAGCACTTAAACTTACCCACCAAATTAGTTAAAAATTAAAACAAAAATAGAAGAAAAAAAAATTAAAATGTCCTTTAAGCTGCAGCAATGCATTTTTTTCATTCATTTTAGCCTACAGAATTTTTTTTTGATTTTTTTGTTTGTCTCTGCTTTCGACGAATGCCATATAATTAGCATCTTTTATTGTAATTTTTTTTCGTGCTTTCGTTTATTTTCTGTGTTCGTCCTTTTTCGCACCCCGTGCACCTTCCTGTGTAAATTACCAATGGAGCTTGGCTAAGGATTACGTTTTTTTTTTTTTATTTGGTTGATAGAGTAAAGTAGATGGGATTCTGATGATGATGATGATGACGACGTCGAGGACGAGGACGAGCGAGAACGAGGACTAAAACGACGAAGGCTCCATGTCACTAAGGACGATGTATGCGATGGTGGTAGTTATCAAGCATAGTAGGTACGCAAATGAAAGCGTTGTGAGGGGCTTTTCGTACTCTTCTTTACCTCTATTGTTGACAAAAAGTATGAAAAAGGAGAAAAGGGTTTAATTAATTATCCAAAGAGTGAAGTGGAAATAGAGATCCTCCGTAAACGGAGTGACTATATACAAATATATTTATACATATATATACTTTTACTATCAAAAGCAAAATTAAGAAGGTACCTAGGTTCGTTTTTTTTTCTTTTGGTTCTTTTGTGAAATTGAGAGATGAATAAAACAAAAGAATGAACGAACGACCAAAAATGAACGAAATGAAAACGAACGAAAAATGATTGAGGTAAATTTGTCCTCGACGATGAATAACAAGTGGGTAATTATTGCAAAAATAAAAAAAAGAAGATTTTCACAATCTGGCAGAGGTTTGTTGTTTTTCTTTTAATTCTGTAATATTATCATTCATTTTCGAAAAGTGAAATAAATTAAGAAGCAGATGATAGTATATGTATAAGGGATAACCTTAAGTCACTTGAAACAACATAATTAAAAAAATGATGGCAATTTTTTTTTTAAATAGAGTATTTTTGATGGATTATCAAATTCAATACTGTGTCAGTTAAATGGGAATTAATTAAGAGATTCGAATTGGATCGGAATAAAAGATATAGTACAGATTTTAGTAATTAACTGGTGACATTCATAATTTAAAAAAAAATAAGAAAGTGGGACTTTGTAAGTATCTTGAGGTGCATTTAGCATAACTGGACTGGGGTAAGTGCATCCCAATACCATATTGTTTTTTTGTAAAGCTTTGTAAAGAATATTAAATAATAATGTTATAGCTAAATCAAGAGCAGATCGACGGCAAGAAGGGTTGGGACAATTCTACCCAAAGACTAAAAAAAAAAACCAAAATTACTAAGTGGCGCAGTGATGTGTCAATTCAATTAGTTACGTCAGGCCTAAGGTAGACCCTATCATTTATCAGTCCTTGCAACAAAAAGTCATAATCTAGAAAAAGGCAGAACAGGTACATATAATTTGACGTTATCTATCCACTTGTAATATGGAACAATTTATTTATGTAAATAGAAACTAGAAAGTGGCCCAGAATAGACTCTTGAGGGACACCGACAGCATTTGGTAGGAAATCTGATAAATTGACACATAGAACGGATGGTTACTCCTTTTTGTGAAAGAGGAATAAACTAATTTTCTATCAGATGGATTAAGGAAGTTTACCGTAACATGCAATCGATTTTTTTGTGTAAGGCCAGAAAGAACGACGCCGGCGGGTATCATGTCACGGACAATTTACCGTGACAAAAATAATTTTTTCACGTTTCCCAATCCTTGTTCCCTACAAGTGTTTTCGTTAATTTACTGAGAGAGAGTAGGGCAGCCATGGCTCATCAGCCATCCGTAGGCTCTCTCAGTACTTTGAAAAAACAATACGGACATTTATTTATGGAAATGGATGGTTGATCCAAACGAAATGACAGACGAATGGTATATACCTACTCAAGTCGAATCATGGAGTAATCAGACAAGTGGTCTGAAACGCTTGCAAGCATCCAACAACTAAAAGTTCGGAGGACATTTGGTCACCGAAAGATGTCACTCTATATAGAGAATGACTGACCGGCCATCATATCTTTAAGATTATAGGTACTCTATAAAAAACTAAACGAACATCTTCTTATTTTCAATACTTTTTTATTCTGACAAAAAATCACGAAGTTGTTTTGTACGAAAGCACCAGTAGGAAAATAACTGCCAACTTGACTTTTGTAAAATATTGCTATGGGGGGTCTACTTAAGCTCCTTATTTTTGTACAATTTTTTTCTTCAACTTTTAGCTCTATACCAGTAAATTGTTTTTGCTTACTTATGTATGTATAGAAATTTATAATTTTTTGTATAAACTTAAAGTGTGTAAGTAAATTTCTAAAAAAAGGTATTCGAAATAAAAGGCAAGGGACTTTTATGTTTAATTTTCAAATTATCAAAAATTTACTCATACTTTTTTTTTTAATTCATTTTTATTTATTATTTAGTTATAACTAACTTAGAGCTAGACAAAAATTCATAAAACTAGCCTACTTATCAATAACTTAAAACTAACTTACTGGCCCTTTACATGAACTTAATGGCAGAAACTTTTAAACAACCTGATGTTAAGGGCTTAGCATGATACTACTTAACAGTTTGCTAATACTTAAGCACTTTACTAATATTTTTCTAATTTTAAACACTTTTTAACTAGCACCATACTAAATCTATTTTCTTAATAAACTACAACTAAACACTTCTAAAATATTGCAAAAAAGTAAGCGAACATAACTTTTTGACGTTTGTAAATGTCGATACGATACTAAAAAAATAAAGTAGTTTTATGATTGCCGAGATCATTTCCATTAACAAAACGTCTAATACTTGTAACATAAATAATTTACCTGTTCGCTCTAAATTTTTTGAAAAAGCTAGGAAAAGAAGAATTTTGGAGTTTTTTAATAAAAAGAATTATTTTTGGTAGTAAATCGCAATTTTTATTCGAAATTAACTGTTGTATATGAAATTTATGGCACCATTAATAAACATCTGTTTATGGCTGGACTATTCATCGACTACCTTTTGATTTATTCGACTTTTAGGTACCTAAATTATATAATGCAAACTGAAATAATTTTTTTTAGTGACGTATGTTTGTATAGGTATTTCACCTTGTATTTTTTATGCTTTTTGATGAAAAAAAAACTCAGCCAAGTTAAAAAATTAAAACAAAAATAGTACCTATGTTACTAAGAATATAATAAGTTAATAAGATTTTGTAAACATAAAAAAAAACAAAATTATTTTGTATATAGCTACGTAACTAACTTTTTATTTTTATTTTTTAAGAAAATTGTCAGAATTAAAAAAAATATTGGGTACCTAACCATCATATTGTCTATGAAAAAATACCAAAGAGTTATATTAAGTATGAGTACCTAGGTATAATTCGAAAAAAAGCACACACATTTTATTAAAATCCATGGTTCCAATACATTGATAATTTTTTCTTCAGTTTGTTAATTCAGTGATATAGTTTTCGCATATTGTAAACCAAATAAAAGTAAGTTTAAAAATAAAGTTTACAAACTGTAAATTTCAGTACCTAAAATATAAATTTCCACCCAGGTAAACATATTTTCAACTTACATAAGTTAATATGTTTGCCCCTCCTCAAATTTTATTTACAAGTTCCTACAAGAAAAATAGATACACCTTATCAACAAATTAGATATTTTACAAAAATTCAGGTATTTTTACATCATTTCAAGACATTAATCTTGATGATCCGACTATAAGAACCGAAATTATATATATAAACCACATGTTTTATTTTAATTTTAAGAGAAAACCCTAATTACATTAAAAATTAAACATTCCTGAATTGGTTAATTTTCGGTAGTGGCAATCATAGTTCTAAGTATATTTTTTTTCATTCCTACCTTCATTTTTGTAAGTGGTTCTTGTCAGTGGCCAAACTTACGCATACATTTTAAGTGGAATAATTCATATAAAAAATATGAAAGCTCCACCCACCTCCAACCAAAACCGAACGAAAGAAGAATATAACCAACATATTAAAACGAAATGAGCTGAGCTGCTTGTGGTAGAATTAAGAAAATATTGTATAGTCTTTAATTGTGTGAGAAAGTGGCGCGAAAAACAAATTCAATTTAGAATCTACCTACAGCTCCTGCTCGCCTGGTAAATCAATTTGTAATTTGCGTCAAATGGTGATGCGCAAAGGCAAGAGGAAGATAGACAATCCATTAAAATGAAATGAGCAGCTTAGTGTTGGTAGAACTAAACCAGTTATCGGCTTTGATTGTATAAGAAAGTTTTGCGAAAAAGAATTATATTGGTAAGCTAACACATTCAAACAAAAAAGAATTAGCTGTCGCATCTGAGATGGAGAAACCTTTAGAAAGAAAAAGAGACAGCTTAAATGAAGTGAGCTCTGTTTGGTAGTATTAAGCCAGCATTGGATTTGTATCGTCTTTGATTGTTCGAGAAATTGGCGCGAAAAACAAATTCAATTTAGAATCTACCTACAGTTCCTGCTCGCCTGGTAAGTGGTGAACCAATTTTTATCATTTGGTTGAATTTTGAATTATGCTCAGCTTCCACTGTGAGTTACTAGATGTCGCTAGTAACATTATTTTGAACATTTTCTTTATATTACTTATTATTGCGGATGTGGTCGACAGCGTGGTGGCGCGGAGGAGCGCCAGTGTATTTGATTGAAAATAAAAGCAATTACCAGGTGGATATTGGGAAAAGAATTCTTTGGATAGAGTCGAATTTGTTAAAAGTCGAATTGTCCAGGCTTACGATAAATGAAGCATGAGCGATGTGCTAATGTGGACGGTGTATGTTTTTATATATAATCGTGCTTAAACAATAATGTATTAAATTTACGTATTCCAGATCATCTCTTACCTTTCCTCATTGCCTAGGATTACTTTAACATTTGTTCCGACCAAAAAATTAAACAAAAACTTTCAATCAATTAAAATAACTCTAGCTTACACATATTTTATTGTTGCAAGGAGCAAATTATTTATTAGAAATATTACATATTGTCTTTGTGAATATTAGAGTTTGTTACATTGTCTTTTTTTATGAATTCTGCAGGCGCATGTTTTTAGCTTAGTATAAGTTGGTTAGTAAACTTAATTTTTTCATCCATTACAATTTTTCTTTACTTGCAAATAATTTTGATGAACACAATTATTGTGTTTATGCGTTCTAAATTGATTATATGATGATAGAATCCCAACATGTGCTCTAAATAAGTATTCGATGTTAATATTTTCATCATTATAACTTTATTATTTATAAACATAAAAAAAAATTGACACCAGCAGGACTCAAACCTGAGCCTCCCGCGTGCAAAGCCGATATACTATCAGAATGACATGTGGTATTAGTACGATACTAAAAATTTAAAGTAGCCATTTTGTGATTTTAACTTTAGTAAAATGTTAAGAAAATAGTACAATACTAAACTGGTTTAAAATTAGCAAAATCCTCTTTTTAGTATCATATTAAAAATGATTTAACATATTACTAAATCGACTAAAATTTTGCGCCAACGTCTTTCCACCTAAAAAACTATTCAAATTAATTCTAATCCTTCTATTTTTATTTTACCATTTTTTTATTGCAAATTTTGTTACTGATGCGTTATTATGTTTCGATATTTAATTTGATTATTCCTTATAGGCTGGACCATCAAAATTAAATTTAAAATATCTGTCATTGGTACATACTATTAATGTAACAACAAAATTGAGATCTCTCTCTTACTTCTTGCTACATTCTTTATTAAGCAAGTGAAGTGCGCGAGTGAGATGCAGTTTTTATATAAACTGTGCGCTTATTAGTGTTTGCTTCTTAGCCTTGTGTTTGAATTTGTCTTAACTGAAATTTAAATAAGCATCCAATACCTACTGCTTTCGCATGTGCGCCTGGTTCATTTTATTTATTTATTGTTTCAAAACAAAAAAATCGAAACGCTGTTTTTCCAATGCTTTGTGCAACTGCTAATTTAATTTAATTTTGTTGGTTCTTTATCTGTATGCCTGAAAGTATTTTTTCATTCAGATTAAGCTGTCTATAGAAATTTAGAAATGGGTCTGTGAACTAAAAATGTGTGAAGAAATTTAAAAGCAAACAAGCATTCCTAGCTACTACTTTTGCATGATCGTCTGTTCATGATTCAATACCTTTTAAGTACTGAAAACCGCAGCTTTTTGCGAGGCTTGGTTGCGGAGATATCACCATCCAAAGCAAGTCAAATGCAGCTGGGTGGAAAATCATGCGAAAAACTTTGGCTTGAAATATCTCAAGAACCAGATGCCGAATACTTTCTGTCCTCAGCTGTGGACAGGCAGTGAAAAGATCTTTCCTTTGATGTATGAACCGATAGGATTGGGGAACATTATTGAAAATGGCCTTGTTTTTTATCTAAAATCTTTAAAAAAAATTGAATCGGAAATTTGTATCTGATCATTGGAAAGGTCTGTTCAAATACCTTTCAAGTATTTGAACAGATCGCAGCTTTTTGCGAGGCTCGGTTTCGGTTGCTGAGAAATCAGCTTCCAAAGCAAATCTAAAATCTTAAAAAAAAAGAAATCAGCAAATTGTACACCAATGGGATTGAATTCTTCTGACATTGGTGTGGTTGATTATTTTCTGACGACCCGGGGATTTGATTTTGGCATCCAGCAAATGATTAATCGACTGTATAAAGGACCACCCTACGACTGTAAATGCCGAGCATGGACTAACTAATTTAGTAGTGTAATCTAATTTTAAATAAATTTTCACAATTTACAAAGCAGAATGGAACTGCGTTTTCATTTGGCGCCGCCTTGGAAATAAAACGTATCAACTAGGTGCGCATGAGAAAGCATTAGGTATTGCAATTGGATTTGTATGCTTGCTTTTAAATTTCTTAAAGATGACAAAAAAGTGTGCTTGTACAAACAAAGCCCACAAATACAATTTACCATTTCTTGGAGAAACTAAGCTTATAGGTAAACCTTCTTTGATGGGTAAATAATCTTTGCGAAAAACATTTGCAATTCCCAACCTAAGCCGCATGCTCGCCTGGTAAATCAGTTTCAAATGTCCATCATCATCCATCTTGCTTTGTTCAAAATTACCCAATCGCTTTGCGACCTTTTTTAATTCAAATAAAAATAATCGACCAGGCGCCCATGCGAAAGCAGTAGGTAAGGAATTTCTTAGTTTACTTTTCAAATTCTCCAATAATTTACTCATACATTGTTAGTTATTCATGCACAATATCTAAGCCCAACCCACCTTGAGGCTTATATGCTAAAATCAAACACACTGATAAACAGCTTCAACAAATAACAATTGAGCGCTGCAGCTGAGCTGAGAAAACAATATTGCGCAAAAAGAAAAGCAATACAAAAAACTGATCTCTTGAAACGATTGAGAGTGAGACAGTATATGAATATCTGCATATTATATATTTATGTTGTGCAAAGATTTCAGGTTAATGTAGACAAAAATTAAAAGCTAAATTAAAAAAAAAATAAATATTTTGGAATTATTTAAGTTTATGTATTGTAAATTAATTTTGTTTCTGTTATGTTTTGAAATTTAATTGTTAAAGGCTGTACCATAAAAAATAAAATTAACATAAATACCAACTCTCTCTCTCTCTCTCTTCTGATTTCTTGCACATTCCGTATTAACCAGGTACCTATGTGAGCGAGTGAGATGCAGTTAAATGTTTTGGTTGAATCTATTTACTTATCACTTTATCAGTGTGTTTGCTTTTTGGACAGGCTTTTGTGTATGAATTTCTCCTAACAATGTATGAGTAAATTAAAGAAATTTAAAAGAAAATAGAAAATAAACATCCAATGCTCTCGCTCTTTCCCAATTTTTTCTCCATCTCAGCTGTTAATTTATTGTTTTTTTGTTATCTCTGTTCACAGTCGCCATATAATATAATATGTGTACTGTGTATGTGGGATCTGTGAGAATGGTGCTTCGACAGTTGTTGTTTATGAAATTTTGAACTAAAAATGTGTGAGTAAGGAATTTAAAAGTAAACACAAAAATTCCCTACCAACTGCTTTCGCATGATCGCCTGGTTGATTTTTTATTACGAAAAGCACATTGTGTGTGTGAGTGTGCAAATTTTTAAAACTAGTTCAACCAAATTTTAAGCTGATTTAACATGCGAGCATGCGGTTTAAGAATACATATTGTAAATTGCAATCTTGTTCGCAAAACTTACTGACACAATCAAATAGGTATACCTATTTGCTTTTCCTTTCCGCTTGCCGATGAATTCCTTTTTTCTTAGGTTTTTATTAGTAATTTGGGGGGAACAAATGATTTGTTCTTTCGCAATAGATTTTTTTTTATTTCTGGCACTTTCTGTTTTTTTTTTTTTAATTGTAGAAAATGGGAAAATGGCTGGATGCATTCGTCATATTCGTCGCCCCTGCAGCGGTCGGCAAATTCATAGTCTTGGTAATGCTTGCGGGTAATCAGGAATTGCGTCAACGGTGATACTCTTTAGCCACATAGCCGCCACATACCTAGCTCTCAAAAGACCAGATCGAAGCCCGCGGATGGTAGCACCTTCTTAACTGAAGAATTTAGTAGCGAGATAAAGATGATTTCGGATGAAAATAGAGTAAAAGCAAAAATCAATACAAACATTTTGGAGTGATAATTGTTCTGGTAAAGAAAATTTAAGGAAAGAGTCGAAACGAAGGAAGGAAAAAGTAAAAGACTTAGAATAAATTGCGAAAAAGAAAGTTGCCAGTTCTGTTCTGAAAAAAAAAGATCAGTAGAGTGTTTTATTCCTCTGGGTATCTTTTTGATCCATTTGGTATTTAATTTGGTGGTTGTCTTTTTCTAAAAAGAAAATTCATGTGCCTTTTGATTAGTTTGCATTATCCTGAAATTGCAGGACCCATTTTTTATGGGCTTTTTTTCGGATATACATACATACCAACATATAAGTCATTTGTTTAATATAATTGAAAATATTTTGAAAAAGTTTTCCAAACATTCGAAACGAATTCTTGTATATCAATTTTAAGTTGTCTTTTCTTCTGAATATTTTTATCACCTTTTTAATTTCCTTCAAAGCAAACAAAAAATGCTGGCGCCCCTTTCAACATTTTTGGTAAGAATTTCAATTATGGGAAAATAGCTCCAAAATAATACATGCCTCATTGGGGATGGGGACCCCAATTTACATCGGCCGAAATAGCTCAGTTGGGAGAGCGTTAGACTGAAGATCTAAATGTCCCCGGTTCAATCCCGGGTTTCGGCATAGTGTAAATATTTTATTTTATTTTACTTTATATATTTTTATTTGCGAAAATGTTGCATTTGCAAAAAAAACGTAATTGAGATTTTGATCGAACTTGACATTAAAATGACAGAAAACATTTCCATAATATCGTCTAATTGCTGAAGCGTTTTGCATCAAGTGTCTTGGTGAATCCTTAGAGCAGAAATTATATTTTTTAGCCTTAATAAAAACGGCAACGGCCATACAACCAATATAATTTTTTTTTTTAATTATCGACGATTTTGATAAAAAAAAAAAATTGGTGTACATACTAGATTTTGGTCTACATTTTTACATTAAATGTTTTAAGGGTACCTGTCACACAACGTTTTTTTATTAATTTTTGACTTTATCATCAACGGTGATACCAATTTCGATTAAAATTTTTCCTTTAAATTTTAATTAATAACCATTAAATTATATTAAAATTTTCGAAACATATATCTGTCAGATTTTGAAAAAAAAAATTATCAAAGTCAATATTTTGACTATTTTGATTGTCGTACAAATATTTTTCTTGGATATAAATTAAATTTTTCTGTAAAAATAAAAATTAAGTAAACACAACTTATATTTATTTACGACCTATATTTAGCAGTTTCCATTAACAATTTTGTGCTTATGAGGTGATTGAAAATAGATAAGATCAAGTACATGCAACCCGTCGTGCATTTAAGTTAAAATTATATTTCAATTATTTTTTGGTAAACCTATCTTTTAATATTTAAACTTGTTTGTTAAATTTAACGAAGCAACGTTATGACGGGCACTCTAGTTATGGTTGAATGTTTTTATGACCAACTACAACTACGCTAGTTATTTGTAATATATAAATATACAGTAGTAGATGCAAACTATACATTTTCAAGTTGCATTTTTTTATTGTAACAGATTTAGTCAATATTCCGAATTATGCAAGTTAGAAAATAAAGAGATACTAGGGCGTATGCGGAATATTTTTTTTTTAATCTGTCACGTGAAAGAACTTCAAGCAAAAGTTGCTTATGAGTGTGTTTTTCAAAGAAAGGATATTTTTTTAGGGCGGTAAATTATACTTGAACATGTTTGCAAAATGGTTTTGAAGGAGGTCTACAAGGACAATCTATTATGCGGAAATGTTAACTTTCTTCAATAAATACTTAAACAATATACTTTAAATAGAACGGCGACACTTCAAAATTGAGCCTTGGCTTTTAGAAAGCCAGAAGCTACATACTAAATTAATTCATGTACAAAAAAAGAATAGTTTTTAAGAAAAATATTTTTTTACCAGTCCTAGGAAGCATTTTAAGAGAAATTCCTTTTACGTTTCCAAAAATGTCCTTTTCTTACAATTATAAATTATAACAGATGCTCGTCATCAAATGATGTAACTCATCTACTTTGTCATACTATTTGTTCATTATAATAAAATTTACATAATCACAATAAAATAAAATTTGTTCTACTATCTTTAATTATCTCAAAAACGGCTCTAACGATTTTGATAAATAAAATGTGTGCATTACTTTAGGTGTAGTTTATTATTATTTTTTTTAAATATCTTGTTATTAACGATACCTGTCATAAACCATTTTTTTTAATTTTCAGCTTTCTCATAAGCGGCTCGACGGATTTCGTCAAATATAGAATATCCTTCGAATTATAAATAATACTGCATACCAAAATTTTTTTTTCGGATTTTTGAAGAAAAATATTTTTTTTAAAATAATATATGTCGAAAACGGACGACGATTTGTATTTGAAATTATGTTTATATTTGAAGCTTATTACTAAATATATAAAGAGTGATTTTTTCGCTACTTGGTTTTTGACGTTTATATTTTTGACAGATCACACATGACAAATTCCACGAACATTTGACATTTCGATTCAGTATTGTTTGCAATTTCATCATGAATAGACTTACGCCTGAACAACGTTAGCAAATTATTGAAATTTATTATCAAAATTCGTGCTCTGTGAAAAATGTGTTTCGCAAGCTACGTCCGTTTTATGGTCTTCAGCGACGAGGCTCATTTTTGGCTAAATGGATACGTGAATAAGCAGAATTGCCGTATTTGGAGTGAAGAGCAGCCAGAGGCAATTCAGCAGCTACCAATGCATCTCGAAAAATGCACTGTTTGGTGCGATTTATGGGCAGGCGGCATCATTGGGCCGTACTTCTTCAAGGACGATGAAGGCGCAGGGTTACGGTCAATGGAGAAAGGTACCGTTCGATGATAACAGATTTTTTTTTGCCGAAAATGCAAGAATTGAACTCGGTCGACATGTGGTTCCAACAGGACGGTGCCACATGCCACACTGCACGCGAAACCATGCATCAATTGAGAGGCGAATTTGGTGAGCAGTTGATCTCACGTTTTGGCGCAGTCAATTGGCCACCAAGATCATGTAATTTGACCCCGTTAGACTATTTTTTGTGGAGCTATGTTAAGTCTATTGTCTATGGGGACAAGCCAAACACGATTGCTGCCTTGGAAGCCCACATTGAACGCGTCATTGGTGAGATTCCGGCCGAAATGTGTGAAAAAGTTTGCCAAAATTGGACCTTCAGAATGGACCACCTGAAGCGTAGCCGCGGGCAACATTTAAGTGAAATTATTTTTAAAAAGTAAATGGCAGAAATTGATTTATCGATCCAAATAAAAATTTCATTCACTTTTTACAAGTTTCTGTGTTTTTTTTGAATTTTCAAAAACCAAGCTCTTAAAAAATCACCGTTTATAAGAGATATCATTTCTATACGTTATTTAATTTCCATGGATGGAACTTAGAGTTCATAAAAACGTGTCTCATTATTTTTGAAAATACCTGCACTAAAAGGTATCAATGCTCCAAGTTACTTAAATCAACACCAATATCGCTAAATACAAAAGGCAAACACTTCCGACGCTATGTACCAAATGCTACATGAGGAATTAATCGCTAGTATAAGAGCAAATAGAATCTTTTACACCGACGCACGGTTCACAAAAAGAAAATCAATAGTGCTCCTATGCGTTAATAGAATTCCATCTTAATGGACAATTTTCAACTATTCACCAGGCTCAACTACCAGAATATGCGGACAGTTACATTGCTGAGCTAGCTGCAATTTATAAAGCTATTTCTGTCGACCAACAAACCTCGGAACGTTCCTTAATACTAACCGACAATCTTGGTATACTCAAGGGATTAAGCAATGCCACAAATAAATGTCCATCCCTAGAAATTATAAGGAGCTGCTTGTCTAACATCATATTAGCTTGGATACCCGGACACAGCGGAATTAAAGGTAATGACGCCGCTGACATTGGAGCAAAAAACGCTATTCGCTACCCTCTCATCCTTAAGTATCCTAAATTAAACCAACTTTTACAAAAAAACGTTTACTCATCTTCAAAAAAAAGAGCTCACAGAAAGGTGGCGAAATTCAAATACTTTTCTTCGAAAGCATCAACCAGTTATCGCCCGTATCCCGTATGACTAATCCTAAAGTAGAGAAGAATGCATAAAAATATTAAGAGTGAGAGTAGGAAAAGCTGCGTTTACAAGTAAACACACACATATGGCTCCAGAGGAATGTTCTAATTGTGGAATAACTCTCACAATTTGGTATATTTTGGTGGACTGTCCTGTTGCTCGACAATTAGATTCATCCACAGACAATGTACCTATCCTAAATCCATCAGATGCCAACACGATCAGTCGAATCAAAGCTGCCGTATCCGCCCACCAGAAGATTGAAGAAATTTAACCCAGTTTATTTTGCCATCATCACTTATCTTTTATACCTTGCTTTTTAATGTACAAATTAATAAAATGTAAATAATTGTTTTTAAATCTTGTAAAATCATAATACGGCATCATATGGTCTGGCTATAAATAATTTTATTTTGTAAATTATTTCAACAAATAAAATAAAATAAATACTTAAAACACAAGCACAATACTTTTTTTCTTTGGACAAAAATAAAAAAAAAAAATAATCACTTATGCCGAAACCCGGGATTGAACCGGGGACATTTAGATCTTCAGTCTAACGCTCTCCCAACTGAGCTATTTCGGCAGATGGGGTTCCACTCACTGTATTGGGGCTGTATTGTTTTGGAGCCGCTGGAGAATTAAATTACCCCATCCATCATCCTATTGAATTTTATGAATACACAAATCCATACATAATTATAATTGGTGCTTGACAGCATTTGCCATTGTTGAATGTCCTACTTATCAATTTTGGAATTACCAGTTCTATATTCGAAAAAAAATTGAAATGTATTTCTTTTGTCAGATAAAAAAAAAACAATGATATTCAACTTAATCAGCAAGTTTTTTTTTCTAATCAAAGCAATTATATGATGTTTTGGAAATGTTAACTATGTTAATGTATATGTTCGATTAATTATTAACAATCAATTAATTTACCCAGGTTTGATGTAGAGATAGCATTAATAGGGAAAAAACAAAAATAAATTAAAACACACACACTTTGAATAATTGGTTAATTAGCACACTTATTGTTTGAAAATGTGTGTTGCAAATATTTGATGTTCGTGGTGGTACCTATATATTGGTCTTATTGATTCAGTTGAAAATAGTTTGTGATTTTAAGTGTTTTATTTAAATATTTGGTAGATTTAGTATAGCGAAATAGCTAATGTTCCAAACAATCGTTATATAATGAAGACTTTTCAGATTCAATTTTTGGTTAACTCTACTTGTTTTCAGAATCTCTTCGAATAGGTATATCGATTTGGGTATTTAAATAATACATCACCACCACAGGCAATCATCACCACCATATTCCAATTAGTTGATTTTTTTTTGCTGGGCCAATTATTATCCCATGTCTTTTCATTTTGAAGCTTAGCTCTAGTTTTGTCCTTGCACCATTTATCCCCACATTCAACGAAAACCATCGAAAAAAAAAACTTACACATGCAAGTCAGATGTCAAATGTCATGGCCAACTTTTGAACAGCGCTCATGTGTCGTGTTGAAAAACTAATTTTCTTCGACATGTCATTCATTTTTTGAGCATGTGCTGACCACAATACGGGTATTGTTCATGCCCAGTGAAGGTGACATGTATACGAGTATAGTCGGACTTTCAAGGTTAAGGTTTTAATTATGAGAAACAACAAAAGCATAAGGATGTTGTAAATTTAAAATTGATTGAGCAATTTCTAGTTATTTGAAATTGACTATAAAATTGGTATGGCACCATTCTACAAAATTGTAGTTAGAAGTGTTTAGAGGTCAATAAAAGGTTTAGTTAAAATGAGGTCACCGTGTATTTAAGTAGCAGAAGTTTGTGTTTATTAATTCCAGTTATTGACTTTTCAAAAAGAAGTGGTCTCAAATAAGTCCCCAAATATATCCTAAATTTTAAGAGAGTTTGTGTGATTTAAAAACATACGAGTACTTGGGTACGTTAAAATCTAACAATTTAAATCTGAATTTATTGACAAGTTTATATGCAGAGCTGAAACGAATTTGAACTAAACTTCGACTCCTTTATATATCTGGGCCTAGCTGATAGGATTCGATTAGGGCGGGAATCCCTTATCTTGAACTTCTATTCGATATTGCAAAATGTTTTATTTTTCGATCAGAAAAAATTTGATTCAAGTGCTTTCTGCATAAATATCGTTCGTTTATCTGTCATACTACAAAGTGTGAAATTGATTTGGGATATGGCTACAATCGGAGTGAATTGAAATGTTTTATTTTTCGAGTGTTTTTAGTTGACAGTTTGAAGCAAGTTTTTTTGTGCGACAAACCAATAAAACATTCCTTCATTTTTTAACACAATCGAATTATTATTATTTTTTTTAAATTTAACTATATGTCTGTAAGACCTAAGGTTTTTTAAATGCAACCTGAATTGCACGGCACTAGTTTTAACCCATGGGCGACTGTCAAAACAAATATTGCCTTTTTAGCAAGATCTCAAAAATTTTACACGCACGCTATTATTTGTAAGTTCCTTACAACAAAAAAAAATCAATCTGAAATAGATTTGGAATGGTTGTTTGGAGTTCGATATAAGAAAACTAAGAAAATTTAAACATTTCAAAAATATCAACTCAGATCATTTTGTTGACAGTTGCTAGAACAATGATCTTAAATGTCAAAATGTAGGGCCGTTTTCGAAAACGTCAATATATGGAGAATTCGATTAGTAAATGTTCATCATTTCGACGGAGAAATTGCAATCATCAAATATGCTGCATTCGACGGCTCGCGGAAATTACGCCAAAATTTTCTTTTTGGAAAAACGCCAAAAAACTATTCATACTAAATACTGGCCTTTTTCCTGGAAAAAAAACAACATTTATTTTGGTGATCTTTTCCAAATTTCTGGCTTTTTTTTCAAAAAAAAAAAAAAAAAAAAAAAATGCTGGCGTTTTTTCCATTTTAGAAAAAAAATGGAAAAAAAGCCACACAAAAAATTCTGGCTTGTGTGAAGTATCTTTTGCAATTAGTTTCACGGGGTACAAAAAGCTCGGCGCTGCAACCCACATTGGGTATATGCAATTTTTTTTGGATTTGGAGATTTCTTTTTAAAAAGTTCCAAACTAAATTGCATATACCCAAGCTTGTACCAGCCCTAAATTCTATATTGGCCCAAGCCCCCCTCATTAACGCACCGAGGTTTTTATGTTCCGTGGACCTAATTCCAAAAAAACACTTCACACAATTTACTGTTTACATTTGAAATCTATTTCATGTTTTGAATAAAGATTTCAAAATATGTCATGTGGTTCTGCAACGACCGGACGTGCAACCCACCCACTTCGTCTTGTTTGAAAATACTTTAAAACATTTTATAGCCTTTTTTCCAAAACGTTATTGGGAAATTAGACCAGAATATACTAATTTTCTGGCTTAATTTCCATTTTTGCGTTCAGGCTCTTTTTTTGCATCTATCTGGCATAATTTCTGGCTTATTTTCCAAAAAAAATTCTACTCTTTTTTCCAATTTTGAGCCAGAAACAAATTCTGCAATTTTTCAAAAAAAAAAAAAAAAAATTCTGGCCCAATTTTCTCTGGCGTAATTTCCGGGAGCCGCATTACACGTTTTCAAACTAAATTCTAAAATATTCCAGTAAAAAGGTTTATTTCGAAAAATTCCAATTTAAAACTTTTAGTTAGTGTTTTCGCAGAGAACTGAAATTTTAGTGAAACTTCAAACTTTTTAGGAAATTTCATCTGCGTCAAAAATGCCAATAGCTGAATGTTCCTGCACTCTCAAACCCCAAAAGTGTATTGTTCGAAAACGAAATTTTAGAATACAAGTGTCAAAATGCGCTTGATGTACATCAAAAAATTTGAGAATGAAGAATGGCTGCATATTCGACAATCCCAAATTTTGTTTAATAAATGAATTTGTCAAACTGACTTTGATTTTGACGTTTTGTATAACGGTCTCCGACGGAATCGAAAAAAAAATTACAAGTATGAAAAATAGTAAGCAAAATGAAGTATAATCAAGTTCATTTATATATTTAAATTCTTATATATATCATCTCTCTTGTTTTTGCCACCTTTGTCGTCACATTGCTTTGTTTACTGAACGGATTATGTTTTCGAACATGCGACTTTTGGAAATGCACGATTTTACAATTGCAAGTTTCATGACATAATAAATTATGAGTGGAAACACTTTTTCAAATTAAATTATAAAATGAAACTAAATAATTCGAAACAGATAACGTCTATGTTTGAAGTTCGAAGATCAGCGAACAAACTTCTCATTCAAAGACTGAGGCTTCGAAAAAAAAAGTATGAAAAGCCACACAAAAGAGCAGGATTTTTCTTTAACTTTAAAGTAAAAAAAATCCAAACATTTTAGAAAAATATATACCTACGAACCTAACAATGAGAGGTGGGTGCGATAATCTCGACAAGTATTTAAACTTCCATCACGCTGTGCCACGCCACTGCTATGGGCAACACCTCGGCAAGCCAATCCATCCACCCACACAACTCCTCCCATCACAAAATACCTAACTTTTAAAACAAATTGAAAAAAAAACTTTATCTCATTTCAAATCGAGAGTGCCAGATTGGCCTTTTAGTTTATTATTAATTTTAAAAGTTAACTACATAAATAAGGGATTTTTGAATTAAGCGTAAACTGTTTTGTGTGTTATTTGTCAATCCATGCACCCACACATTGTTAGTAGGTACATGAAAGCAAATGCGAAAGCTGATGGATTAAGGCATTACAAATGCCTCAACAGTAGACAAAATTGTAATGGAGACGTCATTAAATATTAACTTAAATAAATGAATAACAGTGAATTCCAATCATTGGTGTTTTGTTTTCTGCTGAAATTTGTTTTTTGAAAAGCTAAAATAAAGTTGGAAAAAGTTTTTTTTTTGTTGTTGAAAGTTTGCGGGCGGTTGTTTTTTCTGAAAAAAATGACATTTTATATTAAAAAGAATAGAAGGAAAAATTCTTCCCCATCCTCTCAATTCGCGAAATCGATAGGTAAGCACTTGGACAAGGAAATTTGGTCAGATGGTTAATCCATGTAATACAGAGCAGTCGTTCTTTATAAACGAACATACAATTCAAGCCTTGAAAATCACACCGATTGAAAGATATTCTCCCGAATTCTCCAAAACTATTAAAGAGTGACCTTGGATAGGAAGATGAATTGGAGTCGTGACATTAAGGAAATAGCAGGATATTTGTCAGACCCGGATCCTCAGCGAAAACTGTAAACTGAACGCACATGGCAACACTGTAAGACCAAGACCAATATTATTATGTATGTCAATTTAATATTGTGGAATGCGTTCGAAAAAATACCAATCCGAAAATCTTAACAAAACTACAATAATTGGCTGGTATAGGAATCTATAGTGGAATAAGGATCACGCCAACAGCGGTGCTGTAAGCTATACTGAACTTCAAAACCCTAGAGCTATATGTGATGTGTAGGAATCAGCAGCTTAAAGTGATCGACGGTTAAGTTAAGCCAACAGCTGGAGACACAACCAATTGACCATGCATAGATTCTACAGAAGCCCATGGGAAATTATCAATTATCACCCATCTTGAATTGCATAAACCTCCTGTCTGCAACAGAGGAATGGGAAAACCTCCAACCAATATCATTGACTTGATAATAATAATCTGGAATTAGCAAGCTTATTTTTAGACTTCCTCAATTTGTAGTTAGTTCACTTTTAGGCAATTTGACATCAGCTGACACATAGCCACTCAAACATCTTTTATTAAAGTATCTTTGTTTCGCGCGAATAAGATAACCTAAACTTTTATGGAAAGTGGAAGAGCGCCCCCTACCTATGCTTATTAATATGATTTATAAAGCAACAAAATTAAATAAAAGATATACATTTAGACTAGTTCGTTGCGTTAGTAATTTTTATTTCCCGGGCGTGAACAGGTGTAAAACAATTTTTTTTTAAAAGAAAGTAACACTATTTAACCAAAAATTATTGATTTTTGACTGCTGTACGAATTGACAGAAAGAAGAACTCTACAACCAAATACTTCGAGATTCATCAAAGTCCCGATGACTTTGACAGATCTCTACCAACTAAACAACTAACAACATAATATCATTCGATACTCGTCTTTTACTTTAATATCGAAAGCAGGTTCTTGTATTTGTAACGTGAGTAAAAACTGCTTTGTTGCAGATAGCTTTTGGCAAAAGAACACGGCTATTATTAAATAATTCCAGTTTTGTTACCAACGACAATTGTTCCGTTTTGTAATTGCCGAGGTTAATGCCATTAACAAAACGTCTAATCTTTGTAACACGAATAATTACAAGCCTTTATTTCTCATACCTATTTGCTCAAACATTTTTGAAAAAGCGATAAAAAGAAGAAGTTTCGAGTTCTTTAATGCTTTCTTTCTTTATGAAATTTATATACATAGGTATAAGTCTAGTACGTAACTATTACTTTTATTTTTTTAAGAAGAATAAAGTAGAATTTAAAAAAATATTAGATACCTACCGACCATAATTTTTATGAAAAAATGCCAAAAAGTAATTTTTTTATAAAAAAAAGTAAACAAATTTCACAAATATCCATGGTTGAAACATTAACAATTTGTTCTTAAGTTTGTTAATTCAGTGGTATACCTATCATTTTCGGATATTGTAAAACAAAGTAAGTCTAAAAATTAAATTTTTACAAACTGTGAATTTCAGTAGGTACCTATACCGAAAATATAAAATTCTACACAAGTACAGATTTTCAATTTAAACTCCTGTTTGCTCCTCCTCAAATTTTATTTACACGCTGCTGCAAAAAAGTTAGGTTCACCGTATAAACAAATTAGGTATTTGCCCCTTCTAAAAAAAATTCTGGCATTTTTGCATGATTATTTGTATTTTTTTATCAAAGCAAGTTTACGCATACATTTTAGGTGGAATAATTCATATAAAAAATATGAAAGCTCCACCCACCTCCAACCAAAACCGAACGCAAGAAGAATTTAAGCAACACATTAAAACGAAATGAGCTGAGCTGCTTGTGGTAGAATTAAGAAAATATTGTATAGTCTTTAATTGTGTGAGAAAGTGGCGCGAAAAACAAATTCAATTTAGAATCTACCTACAGCTCCTGCTCGCCTGGTAAATCAATTTGTAGTTTGCGTCAAATGGTGATGCGCAAAGGCAAGAGGAAGATAGACAATCCATTAAAATGAAATGAGCAGCCTGGTGTTGGTAGGATTAAACCAGTTATCGGCTTTGATTGTATAAGAAAGTTTTGCGAAAAAGAATTATATTGGTAAGCTAACACATTCAAACAAAAAAGAATTAGCTGTCGCATCTGAGATCGAGAAACCTTTAGAAAGAAAAAGAGACAGCTTAAATGAGGTGAGCTCTGTTTGGTAGTATTAAGCCAGCATTGGATTTGTACCGTCTTTGATTGTGTGAGAAAGTGGCGCGAAGAACAAATTCAATTTAGAATCTACCTACAGCTCCTGCTCGCCTGGTAAATCAATTTGTAATTTTGATCATTTCCTTGAATTCTTTACTGACGTCATCACCATTTTGAAAATGTTTCTTTGTAATTTTATTTATTTTTCAATTCCGGCTATGTGGTGGCCCTGCCTATTTGATTCAAATTAAAATACCAGGCGCGCATGCCAAACTACCAGCTGTTGCTTTGAAATTTCTTCAAGTTTGCGCACACATTTTTAGTTGTATAGAAATTATCTAAGCTACACCCACTACCACCACTAACCGCAAAGGAAAGAGGATGATAGACAATCCATTAAAATGAAATGAGCAGCTTAGTGTTGGTAGGATTAAACCAGTTATCGTCTTTGAGTGTATAAGAAAGTTTTGCGAAAAAGAATTATGTAGTTAGGCAACACATTCAAACAAAAAACAATTAGCTGTCGCATCTGAGATGAAGAAACCTTTAGAAAGAAAAAGAGACAGCTTACATGAAGTGAGCTCAGTTTGATAGTTTTAAGCCTGCATTGGATTTGTATCGTCTTTGATTGTGCGAGAACCAATTTTTATCATTTGGTTGAATTTTGAATTATGCTCAGCTTCCACTGTGAGTTACTAGATGTCGCTAGTGACACTATTTCGAACATTTTCTTTATTTTACTTATTATTGCGGATGTGGTCGACAGCGTGGTGGCGCGGAGGAGCGCCAGTCTATTTGATTGAAAATAAAAGCAATTACCAGGTGGGAAAAGAATTCTTTGGATAGAGTCGAATTCGTTAAAAGTCGAATTGTTCAGGCTTACGATAAATGAGCATGTGCGATGTGCTAATGTGAACGATGTATGTTTTTATGTATAATCGTGCTTAAACAATAATGTATTAAATTTACGTATTCCAGATCATCTCTTACCTTTGCTCATTGCCTAGGATTACTTTAACATTTGTTCCGACCAAAAAATTAAACAAAAACTTTCAATCAATTAAAATAACTCTCGCTTACACATATTTTATTGTTGCAAGGAGCAAATTATTTATTAGAATTATTACATATTGTCTTTGTGAATATTAGAGTTTGTAACATTGTCTTTCTTTATGAATTCTGCAGGCGCATGTTTTTAGCTTAGTATGAGTTGGTTAGTAAACTTAATTTTTTCATCCATTACAATTTTTCTTTATTTGCAAATACAAATATAAACACAATGGCGCAAAATTTTAAACAACCAATTATTAATGTCTTAACACGATACTAGTTAACAATTTACTATATCAAGAGTAGTCTACTAACTTTTCATAAATTTTAAAACTTTTGTTAACTAGTAAAATACTAATTAACCAGATAGCAAAGCATTTGTAGGGTTTGCATTTTGATGAACACAATAATTGTGTTCATGCTTTGTAAATTAATTATTATGTTGATGGAAATCAAACATGTGCTCTAAATAAGTATTCGATGTTTATATTTTAATCATTTAACTTCATTATTTACAAAAATAAAAAAAAAAAAAAAAAAGAAATGTACTCCAGCAGGATTCGAACCTGGGCATACCGCATGCAAGGCCGATATACTATTAGGTGACATTATAGATAATTAAAGTAGCCATTTGGTGATTTTAACTTTAGTAAAATGTTACAAAGATAATACGATATTAAACTCCTTTGAAATTAGCAAAATCCTCGGACTAAACATGATTTAACATATTACTAAATTGTTTAATATTATGCGCCAATAATTATTCATCAATAACTCTCACACACATTTTTTTATTACATTCTGCTAAAACCAAAAAGAAAGATAAAGGTACCTTTAATTGTTCAATTAGTATTCGTTAGCTAGTCGAGTTGAATTATAATAATAATTAAAACGATAAAAATCAATAAAATAACTTGGAACGTAAATTATTACGAATATAATATTTGAAATGCTCAAACAATATTAAAACATCTTCTATGGAAGGGAAGTCTCTAGTTGACATAATAAGTAATAATGCTTACAAAGTGATTGAACATATGTTAAACAATTTATTCATTTAAGATTTACAAATGATTCGTAAAATATGATTTGAGATGTGCTTACAAAAAAAACTTCTATCAAATGAAAAATTATTTAATTACTTATTGTTCTAGAAAAAGCTTATTAATTAGTGGCATGTGCTTACACAAATTTTAAAGCTTATTGTTATAATTGTTCATTGTTAAGTTACAAAATTGTATGTAAGACTTAAACATAATTTGTGAATTGTTAAAATATTTGTTGTTGTTGTTTTTTCAATCGAATGATATGATAAAAAACAAAACTTAATTAACTTAACAACAAGACCATAGCATAAAGTAAATAAAACAATATATAAACATAAATGAATCATAATTTATTGCCGAATGTCAGCAAATTATTTGATGATGTTGATAGCATATTGTGAGCTGGACAAGGCGATCGATATACTGGCGAATTAACTCGATTGGGAAGACTTCCACGCAGACGCAGAGGAGCTTGTGATAAATCTGAACGCCTACGAGCGTCTTTTTTCGAATAAAAATAACAATCGCCGATGGAGACTGTGAGCTCCGTTCGCTTGGTGCTGTGGTTCGAGAATTTTTTTTGTCACATTTGTTAGAAATGTTCCAGATCCGACACGAATCGGACTGTTAGTTGCACTTCGAAGGTGTCTCTTTGTCAGATCCAAAAATGTACCTCTATTTGTGGTATTCGATGATGATGATGGTCCAGCTAGACCCAATGTCAATCTTTTTAGTTAGCTTCGTAGCCTCTGACTGCCTCCACTAAATTCTGCGTCATTCGTTGAGTTTGTTCGCCGCCGCAAATTGGCCGTTTGTCGGCTACTGTCGAGTAAGCATTGCTGCTTGAGGGTGATGGTGAATTGCTATCAATGATCCAGATTTTATGTTTTTTTTTATTGATATCCAAGCAGCAATTATAGCTATTACGTTCACCGAATTTAAATCGCAATAGAATCAGCCAGAACCAAATATTAAGACTCTGTCATATACTCTTAAGCGCAGGAAATTGGAAGAAGAATACTCGTGAAAACTAACGAAAGGTCGAACTTGCTCGATAGCTGTGACAGAACTAGGAAAGATGATTTGACACATCATATATGCTGTGCTATTGTGCAGAGTGCTGCAAAAGGGACTTTTTTCGAAAGCTATCTCTTTGATAACTTACTTGAACTTTCGGAAACTTCAGGCATCATTCTGTGAAATTCGAGATCAAGGCATGCGAACGGCTTGAGGTTTAATGTGGATATCATATGTGTTATTATAGGAGTGTTCGAATGATCCAGGTTAGGTTAAAGTGGCTGTCAGCGTTGAAGATGACACACTTAGACCAGAGTTGGTTTCTTGTGATACCACATGAATCCTAAGATAATCTTCCTATTCGTTGAACCATTTGGATTTCTTAATGAAGTGTCTATTTTGTTAAGATCGCTGAGATTATCAAAGAAAAAGTCTCTGATATAGAGCAGGGCATATACACAGACGATGAGGAATACTTTTTTCAGCATTAACTTACATGTAGCAATGGGTATATCTATATTTGCCTTATCAGGTAATAAAGGTAGTGTCGTTAAACTTTTCGCAAGTTCATCTGCGTTACAATTCCCTGAAATATCGCTGTGCCCTGGCACCGAATAAGGGTGTATATTGAACTGCTGTGACATCTTCATGAGAGATGAACGCAGTTGAAAGTAGTTATAGAGGAAGATTCCACAGATTTAATGACCGCCTGACTATCTGAGTAAATACGGATATTAGTAGTTGATATCACGTTTTCTTTGAGCCAGGAGAGGACTTCTCTAAAATTGCCATAATTTAGGCCTGGAACACGCTACAATGATTAGGAAGAGAGAAAGAGAAAATTAATTTTAGTCTATTTGAGTACACACACCATCAATCCCATCATCAGTTTTTGATCCATCAGTATAAAAATGGATATCATCATCTTGCAAGAAGCTTAAGTCCACACAGACAGATCGTTGAGGTGGTGACTTTGAAGTTTTTGCCGAATTCTAGTTTAGGGATGGTTTAATCAATGTGATCTGGAAGTGATCCGAACGAGTTTAGAATAAGGGAATGGCATCATTATTGATCCATTGTGAAGAAGCTTTCGATCGCTGCCGTCTGAAATATTGAGGGGTAGTAGATGGAGTAGAACGTCTAGCGCGGCAGAGGGGTTGCTCCTAATGCTCCACTTATACACATTGAAGATGATCTTTGGATGATCCAGGTAAAAATACCAACTATCAGTCCATCAACCTAACCTAATCTTACATGTGTAGATTTAAAAACCATAAGGCTAAAGATAAAAGCAACTGCATTTATTATAAGAAGATGCAAAGCTGACATCAAGTAGGACAAGAAGACATCCCAATTCCACTTAACAAAGAACCAGTTCAATGGACAAAAATGCTGGAGGACTGTATAATCAACTCCATGTAACGCATCTACAAAAAAAAGCATATCTCTATAAACGGCGAATATACCATCTTAGCCAACGTGGTGAGCATCTTAAACAGTTGTGGAACAATTGTATCGCTAAGTTTGTCTCTGCATATCAGTTTCTCACATCGATAGGTGATCGCAAGTCTTCACACTGAAGTAACAAATCACAAAAACGTGCAACGTGTGTCAAGTGGAGACATTTTCCTCAACTCTACATGACAATGTTCAAACTGATCGAACTATCTCGCGTGATATTGAAAAATACCGAAGCGAAGCAATGGTCAACTACGTAATATGTTGCTGCTTCAAGCAAGTACAGAATTTCTTCCATCCGGCTTTGGAGAAGACAGTGGCAAGAACAGGCGTTATCACAAAGGGCAATATTTTCCCTGAATATATTTAATTATTACAGTATGGATGGTCGTTTCCACCATTCCGTAGTAAAATTCTTCAAAGCGGCCATTGAATAAGACGTGGCTCTTGAAGTAAAACGAAGAAGAAACGGTTCTCTTAACTTCTGACACATAAACAGAAGTTCACGTAATACAAAGCCTTTTTTTTATAAAAAAAGTCCGTCCGAGTGTTGGACACTGTTTCGGAAAGAGGATTTATCAAAAAATCTGTTCGAATGATATTTCTTGAGCTGTGCGGGGACAGTAAATGGAGCCGAAAGAACAAAAGTGAACTGAGCTGCACCAAAATGAGTGGCCAAAAAGTCAACACCATGCTTTGTAATCCGTTCGGGCAAATCAAGCGAACAACAAATCTTCAGCAGAGTCTACTTAATTCCCAGCCTTAAGGTTTAATGCCAAAATAATGTATTCTTTAATCCTTGATTAAAACCATCAACATGTTACTTGGGTGAATCGAATGGAATAAGTATCTATAAATACATTTTGGCACACTAATATGACAAAATGTCTTAAACAGCAAAAATGTCAAATATAAAAGCCTCTTTACACCTTAACATTTTGTCAAGATGTCTTATCATATTATTATTCTTAATTGACTACTTTAATGTCATAAAAAAGAACTGACATTACCACACACTTGAAATGATCAAAGATAACAGAATTCGTTTACACACAACACACACCCAAAACAAATAAAATACATACAACACTTCAAGTAATATCCTGTCCAAGGACACAACACACACAAAAAAAAACAAAGATAACACATTTATACAATACAATCATGTTCATCAGTTGAACTTCCTCTGTATATTACATATACATATAAAAACAAAACGCACTTCCGAATCTCCAACAGCTTGATAGCATCCTGTCACAGGATATCCAAATAACAAGTCAACCTGTCAAAAAACGAAAACCATGCTATTCAGCAATTACACTTGTGTATGTTATATTTGTAGATATGCAGAACTTTGTAAAAGCTTCTTCTTCGTCCTGTACGATTTCAACTGTATAATAATTGACTTCTCTTATTTGCGTCCTTACACAACAGCATTCATTAACTTAACTGAATGATTGTTGTTTACGACTAACCCGACCAAATATAAGGATTTCTTATTTGTTTCTATAAAACAAAAAAAAATATGAATAAATCTTGTGTTCCACAAAAATTATATGTGTATGTGTGTTTGTGTCACAAAATTACCTGTCAAAAGTTCTCCTGTTTCCACATATGTTTTCTAAGATATTCATACTTGGTCCTTTTATTTGTCCATAAAATCATGGACATTAAAAATACTTTCCCTGCCTCACATTCATGAGCACTGGCCAAAAATGTCTCTTGTCTAAGCTTTGAAATTAACTAAGGCAAGGCGCACACGTTCTACTCAAACACCCATCCACAGGACGACAGGACTTTCAAGTAGGCATGAATGCATATTGCATATAGATTTAAAACTGTTTTAGTAGAGCATCAGCTAGAATGCCCTAAGCTTCTTCGTGCATGTTGAAAGAAGAAAAATATTTTCCACATTTTCGTATTTCGAACGATGATGCCCCCCACACAAACAAAAAACAAAAGAACACAAAAATATATATTCATGCGATTACAAATGAAAGGAGCTTAAAAACTTGCCACCGTTGCCATGCCATTGCTATCGCCATCATCACTCTTCTATACTCTTCCACTCGTCCTTCTTTAAAGGACATCGTCGACACGCTGAGCATCATCGGAGGGAATAGAAAATGTGTCAAGCTTCTTGCTTCCCATTCCCAAAAATAACACAGCAGGCGTTAGTGCAATGCTATACCAAGTATGTTTCCTGTTTCCTCATCTCTCTCCATACTATATGATTACCATAATTTTTTTTTCGTCTGTCTTTTTCGAAACGACCAACTATTTCGAGTGAAAATATTTTCCACACATTTCTCGTATAGTTTCATGTTTTTTGATGATGGTGTAATGTGACAGAGGGCGCTGTTCGGTGTTGTTTAGGCAAAAAGTTTGCGTGATGGATGGATACAAAGCAGAAATATTGGGCTCGTTGTGTGCATGGGGCCCGATTTCAAAATTCATGCTTTGAGCAATGTCTTTCATTGTTTATACAAATTGGCCAGGGGGCATTTATTAAATGTGAGTTAGTTTAAAAGCTGAAGTGTAGAAAGAAAATATTTGTAAATTATAGAAAAGAACCAGTTTTCGTATCAAACAAGGAAAAGAAAGGAAAAGAAGGAGGAAAAAAGAAATAATTTCGAATCGTTTTCAAACAAAAAAAATGGTTATTGGTTTCGAGTCTTTGTCAGTCACTTATTGATTCCTCAACTATGTATTATCAAAAATGTTTAATTTTATTTCAACGCAATTCCATTCGATTAAGCGCGTAAAATTATACTGACAGTAGTTTGCATATTATGATGTGCTATATTTGACATTGTTTTGAAATCAAAATTAAAAATATCAATTGAAAAGTTTCCTAAGCATAAGAATTCAAATTTAACTTTTGCTTTTTTAAATTAAAATATCATAAAAATACATAAATGTGGCAAAGGAATTTTCTTACTGCCTCCAAAAATGACGAAGATACTTATGAAAACAATTCAAATAAAATGCACGACTTTATCGTATGAACTTGCTCTTGTAGCTAGGTGATAGTCTAGTTATCCTATGCAGGTCTAAATACAATAATGAATTGTCGAATGGATGATTAGACGGAATAGTTACATAGGTACCTACAAATTTATATTTAAATCTAGGGCATACATAGTACTCGTATATATTTAGGTATTTAGTGACGTGCGCAAAAATTTGGAAAAATTAAATCAAATAGGTAGAAATAAACATAGGTTGGAAAAAAACAGTCAGATACATTGGTATTAAAAAAGTAAGCACTGCAATTAAAATAATGTATCCATTTATTCACCGGAAATCCCAATTATATAACAGAAATAAGATAATATTTCATAAAGTAAAAGTTATCAATTAATACTCTTATACGGATGTCCTTAGCGGGGATGGCGCTATATCTCACATTAAAAAATTGTAAACTTCTCAAAATAAATTGTTAAAAAATTCCCATGGAACCATTCAACATTTGACCTTCATAGAAGAGCGGGTGTTGAATTGATTAATGTAAGAATTAAAAAAACTTAGTGAGCGATATGTAATCAGCTGTAGTCTTGCTGAAAATCGTCTCATAAGTGAAATTTATAACGTGCCCGATTGTCTTTTTAAAATTATTTGTGTGCTCTGTTGGGCTTGTTAATTTATTTATTTATTTATCTATATGTATTTATTTATTTAATTATTTATCTATTTATTTAATTAAGACATCAAATTTATGAAAATCTACTCTATAGTGCTTACGATTTAAGTGGAAATGGCCATAAAATAACTAAAATAAAGAAATGGGATTAAAAGGCCTCTGCACTTCAAAGTTCGCCCCTGCTTACCATATGTGTGTATATGGTTACTCCTCAAATTTCCTTAAAACTATTTGTTTTTCTCCGGCTAATAGTTATTTGGATGATGAGAAAATATATTCACAGCTCGTCCGCTCACAGGGCAAACACACACACACAAACATCAACACATAAACATCCATGTAAAGTGGCATAAGCTTAAAAAATTAAGGATAAACCTCAAGAAATTAGATATAAACAGGAGTAGAAGAGCAACATAAACTTGAAAGTTTTACTATAATTCTTAATAAATCACTTTTAGTCATGGGTAGCTAGAGCTAGACCTAGAGGTAGAGCTATGCAGCATGATTCAAGAATGCGGATCTGTGAAAAGATAGAAATCGGAGCAGGCTATAGAGGGAATTGAGTAGGACGAAGATAACGGAGTGGGGATTCATAGCAGCAGATGGAACAAACTTTAAGGACACTTGAGAGTGTATCCTTATAATGGATTAAAATTGGGCATAGACTTACAACAAAACGAGGAAAAGAAGGCAAAATACAAAAAAAAAAAAATACGAAAAGAAGGAACTTTGTCCAAAATCCTTGGAACACATTTCAGCATATAACAGAATGAATATTTATTTTAGTGAAAGTTTGTGTTTTTTTTTTTTGTTTGTTTGTGTTCTCTTAAGGTCTCCTTCTTGGCAAAGAGGATGTTGAAAATCAAAGACGGCGCGGCGCACGGCACAAAAAAAAAAACGACGATGACAATGTTTCTTTGTTGGTTTTTGGGGTCGCGATAAAAGTTTTCCTGTTGATGATCATGATGGCGATGATAATGGTTTAAAATAAATAGACACGACAGACAGACGGTCCAAAAAGGGAGCAAATAACAAAAATAAAAAAAAAAAACGGCTTACTAGCAGCAATTTTGTTAACATATTTTTTGAGCCGATATGATGACACACACGACACATCACACAAAATACAATGGAAATACTATACACACTCACTAATACGGCCAATAAGGACTTTCTCATAAAGTAATTTTCATTCTTTTTTTGGATTCTTACTTATGCATACATATACATATATATGTACAAGGATCAATAATGAAATCGAATTGGAAATCCATTTAGGGATTTCTTTTTTTTTTTTTTTTGTTGGTGTGTTGTTGTCATATCCATTGAATCCTCAACTTCATTATCATTAACGTCACTATTCAATTGGGAAGGACTATAAACAGAAGTTCTGGCTTTTGTCAAATACATAAACATATACATGCATATGTGTATTTATATGGATACGTTCGCTTTTTTTTGTTCTTATTTGTTTCTTTTTTTTTAGGGACTAGCAGATAAGCTATTGAGTAGGTAGGGAAGATTGTGTGCTCGCTAGATCTGGCGTTGGTGGATTTTTGGCATTTTTGTTTATTGTACTTTGTGCCTCGTTTTGATTAAGGAACGGAAAACGTGTCTATACGCACCATATGTATATGTGTGGAGATACATATGTATTTAACGACGATGGGGATTTGTATCAATAAAAAAAAGATGTCTGGAGGATTTAAATTTGCTGGGGCATCTCATTTCCATTGTCGTTGGATTTGTTTTATTTATTTTTTTTTGTTTCGTTTGACATTATTATTGTCAATGAAATAAATTTCAAGGACTTTTTTTCTTTTTTTTTTTGTTGCTGTGCAATTGTGTGCACGTGCTGTTCATCCTTTCTGTTTTTACTTTGGCCAACAATAATAGGAGTAGGTACATATGTACTATAAAAAATAGTAGGTATAACCTACAGTTGGCTTTTTTATATTTGGCTGTGGGTATTTTATTTATGGACGATGATAATCCCTTAGACGTGGTTTGGAAGTCAATTAAAATCTTAACAAGGATATTTAATGAAGTCGTTGTTTTTTTTTTTTAATAATTTTTTGTATTGTTTATTTTATTGAAACTGATTTAATTTTGGCATGTATTTTGAACAACACCTGTTGTTGGGTAGGTAGGTAAGGAATAATTATAGGAAAAGTAGGTCGGAGCGAAGAGTAAACTAAGTCAAACAAAACTAATGCAAGACTGAATCATGCATTCGCTATGAAGAATACAAATCACGATGTTCTAGGTAGGGTTAAGTATATAAGTAAGTACCTACCTAGATAATTGGGTAATTAATACGCCAAAATAGAAAGCTGTGGGCTAGGGTAGGTCTTTATAGAGTTCACCTATGCGATATGTAACTAAGTAGGTAGGTACCTTCCTACCTAGATATCACCTGATGTTTTTTTTTTGAGGTAGGCACACTGCTGCCAGGATCGTACGAACTTGTTCTTGGAACTAAAAACTTAAATGTAGCTAAACGTTGACGCCGATGTAAGGAGGATTACCTTGATTCTAAGTAGGAATGACTTGTCGAATGCATGATTCATAGTTATCCACAAAAGTATATTTAAATCTAGATTATGGATTAAGTTACGAGAGAAATATGTACTTACATACATACATACATGGATGGAACATAATGTATGTAAATATGTACTTATGATAATAGAAATGAAGGATGCAATAAATGCAGGCACATAAGATTTATGTGAATTTTAAAGACCATATATGTATAAATGTATGAGGGTCTGCATTGTATTTAGTATTCAGTGACGTAGGCAAAAATTTGTTAAAACGGAATAATAATAAGGTAGAAATAAATGGATAATACACATAATTAAATGTTTTTATATTTCGCCATAGTTTGATGGAAAACGAAGATGCAATTTGAATTCATGGATAAACAAGAATATATCAGAAAAAAAAATCAAAAATCGTTGGAGCGGTTTTTTAAAGAAATAATTTTTTATGTATAAAATTTTGGAAAACATTTTCAGAAAAAAAATCGATTTACGCCATTTTGAAGATATCATTCATACACATATAAAATTTGTATTTCAAAAAAATTCAGTGATGGGTTTTTGAAAAATCGATTTTTCAAAAAAACAAATTTTTATTTATTTTTTTAAAAATCGAAAAACTTTTTTTTTTTTTTTTGAAAATGAAAGTATGCAGTTTTATTAACAATTTTAAGAAGCATTTGTATAAAAAAAAATATTTTCATCGGTTCATCCAATGTTGAGAAAGACGGAAATATTAAAAGTGGTTCTATGGGAAGTACCGTTAATAAGTACCACTTTCAAAGATAAAAAATATTTTGTATTTGAAAGTGAACTGTACTAATTTAAAAACACACACATTTTTTTATAATACTTCTTGGAGCCGTTTTTGAAAAATAATTTTTTTTAACATTTCTGTACCGTTGTTTTTTATTTCAGGAATATAGTTTTTTTTTCCCAGAAAATCGAAAACCAAAAAAATGGTACTACTAGAGGTTTGAAAACCAAAATATTACTTAAACACGTAAAATTTTGAAAAACATTCATTTGACATATAAATATTTTTTTTTCCAAAATTTTGAGTTTGAAAATTATTTGGAAAATCAAACTGTACAATAAACAAATTTTATTTAAAAAATTAGAAAAGAAAATAAATGAAGAGATTTCGAACTTTACTAAAAGGTATAGAGATTTTTTCCTGTTTTCAGTTTTGCATTTGACAAAAAAATTTTAACTCGAAATTGACCAAACTTGACATTACGATAATAGACAACACCAATAAAATGGGTGCCGAAATTGGTCTGTATGTCTGTAGGTCGACCTACAAACTAAGTCGCCGAAACGATTTCTTTCATAGTTGGCACCTACTTATGTTTTTTTTTTTTTAATAACTTATAATAATTAAAATCTAACTTAAACTACCTAATAATATAATAATACAAAATGACAAAAGCCACAGCAGACTTTGTTAGTGTTTTAATTTTATTGTCCTTTCGCTAATTTCCCTAAATCTATAGGCATAAGTCGGCTAAGGTATACCATCTTAATCGACTTTATCTATATGCTTGTTCGTATTGTAACTTCCTGAGCTGATTCTCCTGCTTTGTCCTGTCCCGATCGGACACAGTCTTACTGAACCGAAGGCGCTCTTCTCCATCTTGGGCGATGACGTCTTGACCGTACAGGAGTCACATTCACATATCTAAAGTTGTTTTGGTGACGTGGTAGATTAGCAAAAGTTCTGCTGCAAAACCGCCATTCTATCATGTATCAGCCCTCGACTTTGGTGTTCTGTGCAAAGGTTGGTACAAACGGCGAACATGCTCGCTGAGCATGTGTTTTTCTCGTGTATGGGCTGGTTCGCGATCCGCTCGCTGTTGGCGAAACATTTCGATTTTGTCGTTTTCGTTGGCTAGGATATTCGTCGTGTATGGTCATGTCCGTTTTGTTAGGGCAAAGGCAGCACTTATGTCTGTCAAAGTACTGATCCAACCAGATGCTAAGGTCCTTTAATACACTTTTAATTGAAATTGGATTTGGACCAGCTTGCGCTAGTTCTTTCTCGTATCCCTTGAGGCTCCAGGCAACGGAGTCCTAAGTAGTATAGTTTCTGATTTCTGGAAGTTGATTTTAAAATTTTAGTCCCACAAATAATGGTACAGTTCTCTGTACCAAAAACGGTAAATTTTAATTATCTCGAAAACGGCTCTAAGAATTTTGATTAAAAGAATGAGGAATATACGGGAAGTTGCTTTGCAATGGAGCCATTCTTCCTGGTCCTTCGTGATGACCCAAGATAGTGCCTCCTAGTGGTGAAAGACGGGCAACGTTTAGGAATGTTTAGCTCTCTTTAATGAGGCTATTCTGCACTAAGCAGTTAATCTATCTGGTTAAGGCGGGCTCTGAGGTGTTTAGCGATGAATGAAAGATTCCTTCCGAACTGGACGTTTAAGTCATTCGGGCGATTGACTAGTAAGTACGGCAACGCCTGACACAGGAGGTAGTCCGGAACTGAAAGGAATCGTGCCATAGGAGTAGTGAGGTATCTTGGTTTTCCTCTTAGGCAGTCCAACAGGTATAAGGAGGGTAAGGAGACTGTCCAATTGGTTTACCTTGTTTTGCGGAGTTTTCTGGCTACCAATGGTAGCGAATTATGGCAGCTGCTGCGGAAGTTTTGTACGTGGTTCGGTAATCACAGAAGTAAGTGTGTAGCTAAAACTACATAACAAGAGTTACAGTTCTAGAAGATTGATAGATGAATGACACTCGTGCCATCATCTCCTTGCGCAAGCAAGGGTCATATATTGATCTTCTGCAATTTATGCAATTTTTGATTGAGCTTCGGCTCATACGATCTAGTTTGCCGTCTTCGGGGATTTATCCCTAAAGACTGTTTGTTATAGAAAGGAGTAGGTGCAAACCAAGTTTAATTGGGGAAGTACCACGGTAAAGAACGAAACTTTAATATGGCTAGTTGTGGGATACTAGTCATGTGGCATGGTCTATATGGCTTTGCTTTTAGTAGAAATAAGATGATCCATCATCCCGATGGTGAGGAATAATTTCTACATAGAGCTTCCTTGTCCGTACGTTGAGCAACAAGACATAAAAAAGGACAGGATTATCGTTTCTGGGTAGCCATTTGCC
Organism: Philhelius pedissequus; assembly: GCA_910595825.1. Classification (NCBI taxonomy): domain Eukaryota; kingdom Metazoa; phylum Arthropoda; class Insecta; order Diptera; family Syrphidae; genus Philhelius; species Philhelius pedissequus. Next base: position 89,339,953 of record OU343163.1, on the reverse strand, counting down.
AAAGAAAACCTGGTAGTGTATTCTTCACTTAGGTGGATGAAAAGACCCCAGTAATACCCGTAGGTCGGTACTGAGGGGACTTGTATCCTACTATTTTCTAGCTATGCCCGAAAATACAAGTCTAGAGTTGGCCTCTTCGGAGAGCTCGCAGTGGCAGTATACAAATCGCGTATACTATGAGTGGCGGTGTTGTTGCTCATAGATAGAAGTTTGTTGCAAAGAATGCTCATGCCTTCTGGTTGAGCCCGTAGGGCAACCGTGTAATTATGCCTTAACTGGCCGGTGTACACGTTAAACAAACTCGATTGTTCTGTCCTATTAGAATCCATTGTTCTGTCCTATTAGCGTTTTAACGGATTTCAATGAACATTTTTGTATATGAGGTCCTTGAAATTTAATATAATACTGATGCAATGCAAATTAAAATTTTCCATAAAATATTTTTTATATTTTTGACAAAAAATCAAATCACTTTTGTTTTTTGAAAATTCAATATTTTAAACTTAATTGTTTTTAAATTTAAGTTTTTAATATATTATAAGTCGGTAAAATTGTCATACCATTTTTTTTAGAATAAAATACTAGAAATTTTGCAGGTATATAAAAAAAAACAATTAAAAAACAACAACAATATTTAGTCCTTTCTACTCAGAATCTTGTGCTCACGATGTGATCGAGTTCAATGTCTTTACTATTATTTATATTACGTTATGTGAGTTAGATGAAATTATTTTTAAATTCATGAATACCGCAGCCGAAACCCGAACATTAAAAATGAGATTTAATTTTTTTCCGAGTCACAAACTTGGCAACTTTGAGGTTTTATTTTCAATTTCTTCGGAATGGGACTTTTTTAAGTTCGCTAAGCCTCTTTTAATTTAAAAGTTTTTTTCTTTTCTGCCAACAAAGGACAACCAAGAAGAATAATTTTAAGCTTGCTTCTTTAATTTTTACAAAAATATATAAATAGGTTTAGGTATATATTTTCAAAAAAAAACATCTCGACATGTCTTAATGAGCTTTTTGTCCAATTATTATGCTGCCCACCTCACCTTCTTAACCAAATCTACTCAACCAACAAAATCCCACAAAAAGCAACAAGTCCCCAATTTAAAACAATTTTTCTCTTTAGCCACTCCGTCAAAAAAAACCTTTATTAGGGGTGTTAAGTCGCACAAAGAAAAATCCCCAACAATTTATTTTTTTTTTATCAAAAATTCTTCAATCAGATAAGATGCACACAACAATATCAACCAACACAAAGAAAAAAGTATTAAAATTTATCAAATAGAAAACATCGATTTACAAGTATAATAATATTCTTATAACAAAATTTTCCTCTTTCAAAATTCCCTTGTGGCATGGCCTTTTCTTCATTCTTGCACGTCAGACTCAAGATGGTACGTATACAATACATACATAGAGTATATAAATACAAAAAGAACTCTCATAACATTTTTGCTCGTTTCGCAATAGCGTTCACTTTTTTTCCAAACAAAAAATCATTTATAATCGCATCATCACTAATGGAAGGAAAACGCGTAAGTCGGTGCGCGATGCTCCAAATTCAGAAAAATCAAAATACCAAAAGGAGCAAAATTCAAAGAAAAAATCGAAATAGCTTATAATGTAAAAGAAAAAAAATCAAAAAAAAAAATGCAAAAAAGGATAAGAAAGAAAAAAATATAACCCACTGTGTCATCGATACTCGTACACTCTGCTCCAACGTTAACCTACATAAATTTTCAATTTTCCTTTCTTCGATTTTTATTTTTCTTTATGTTGGTATATTGTTGCAATGAATAACTGGGTACCTATACCCGTTATCCATCCCTGTCATACATTTTAACTTAACTTCGACGACGACGAACGACAACGACGCACGGTACGTTTTTGAGTGATTCTTCCGTATCATCCTTTGTCGTGGTTGGCTTTTTGTTGTTGTTGTTGTAGAAACACTCTTCATTCTGATAAAACACAATTTTCTCCATACAAACAGTGGTGTCAGAAAAAATTATTATTTAATTGAAATATTTGCTTCGTCAATTTTAGTTTTAAAAAATTGTGGCAAACAACTAGGCTTTCAGTTGAAGAAATTTTGTTTAAGTTGTTGCGGTAATTTTTCGTACGATTTTTAACTTTCATTTTCCGTTGTAGATTCCAAAATGCTTGTACAGTTCAGTTCCACTTTGACAGATGATGACAATTCTATAAAATTTATCGCGCTTCCTGACAGATTTTCGTTTCATAGAAAAATATTTTCAGTTAAATACAAACAAAATTTTTACGATGTAATGTCATTGTCAGCTTATGACAATATTTTCCACTGTCATATTTTGACAAATTGTTTATGACGTACGCAGCTGATTTATAGTCATGACAATTGTCGCCAGTTTTCCGACAGTTGTAAAAAAATGTAAAATTATTTATAGGGGACAGAATATTGTCAATTGAGAAGTTGTCACTTTTCAAATCGTCACCAACGCTGTCGCACTCGTCAATTTTTATAAAATAGGGCACTAATTTTCAGTAGCCCGAGTACTATGCATCTGAAAAAAAAAACAAAAAGTTTTCCCAGCCTGACTGTAATACAACACTTGCAGCATATATAACGGGTGTTTTTTTAGACGTGTGGTTTTCAATTTGGCAATAATTTTTTCGGAGTTGAACTTTTTGACAGCTGTCACTTGATTTATGCTCAGTTTGGTTTGCCATTTCATAATGAATAGCCTTACTCTTGAACAACATTTGCAAATCGTGCAAATTTATTACCAAAATTAGATGGGCAACGATCCCGATTTTTACAAGAAAATTTTGTTCAGCGATGGAGCCCACTTTTGGTTAAATGTGTAAGTTAATAAGCAAAATTGTCGTATTTGGAGTGCTCTATGGGCAAAGGGAATCATTGGTCCATATTTCTTCAAAAATGAAGCCGGTCATAAGGTTACAGTCAATGGGGTGCGCTATAGAAATATGATTAATGACTTTTTCGTGCCTGAATTTGAGGATGTTGATGTGGACGACCTTTGGTTCCAACAAAACGGCACTACAATCCATAAAGCCAAAACAATCGATATATTGAAGGACTCTTTTGGTGAGCGAATTATCTAGCACAGTGGACCAGTGCCGTGGGCCTCTAAGATCGTGGGACCGTTTGAAAAGAAGCCTTGGTTCTCCTGAAGGTCTGAACACTAACTTGTTCAGGCACATTTTAATCATCATCGAAAGTTTCATCCACTAATTTTAAAGTTACATGGCTGTGGGAACACTAAATTCTAGCAACAAAACCGTTTTAACAGGAGTTGCCTAATTATTGGTCCCGATTAATTCAACCTGTATATTTCTACGACTAATAGCGGATCAACGAGTCTTGAAGCCCAAAGCAGCCCTTTGGAGGGTAAAGGATCAAATTCCTAGACTCTGAGAACGTTACCCTTCAATGGGGAATGAGAATCAACCTAAGCCAGACTTAGAACCCCTTCGCGTAATAGTTTTTTTTCTCGAATGTACTTGACTGCCAATTTTAAGTAAAGGAAAATAAACCCTGTATTTGGAATTCGTATTTTTATTTTAGATATCAGACATCATCCTTCATTGACCCTATCTAGACATTTATTGGGTTAACTGGTGGCACAACGCAGTGAAACTATTAAACGCACCCAAAGTCTGACAGTTTGTAACTTCTGGTTTCTTGCCTCGATGTACACCAATTCACGTTTTGTTGAATTCTTAATTTTATAACGAAGTCATATAAGAGATATACTGAAACTTGTTAATTTTTATGATCATTTAATAACATTTCCTCAAACGAGGTATTAATAATCCATAATAACCTTGAAACGCGTTTACATTCCCAAATGACCTTAAGAAATTATCTAAACACTAACTGCCCAATTATTGAAACCAGTTGACTTTGTATTTCTTTTTGTGATGACGACCTAATACAAGGTGACTAATGTAACATTTTAAAAGTACCATACATTCCTTAAAAACCGCCTTTGGCTGACTAATTACTTCAACTAGTTGGTATTTAATGACAGTGAAAATTCCCAAAATATATGAACATAAAGCTGCTAATGTTCGGAAATTAAAATTAAATGAGTAAAGTGCAGTGCACATTTTATATATGTAACTTCTTGTAAAGCTTAACTTCTAATGCGTTTCTATACAAAACAGAAATATGATTTAATAACTGTAATTTACAGATAGCTGGTATTTAGAATGAAAGTCTGTAACGTCTTCAGTCTCATACTGTAATTTAGGTCATGCAATTTAATAAGGTCTGGTCACATCAGCTATTTCTAAATGTACGAAATTTAGCTACTGACCTCTGCCATTTTATACTGTAATTCGGGAATGTCTGCTTTCTTATACTGTAATTTAGGTAATTTAGTAATTGGATAAGGTCTGCTAAATCATGCTGTGACTTAGGCAATGTATTTTTGTGAGGCAAAGTAGTTAATTTTGTAATATTTAGTTATATATGTGCTATCTCAGGCTGTAATTTAATACTGTCGGTTATTTTGGACTGTAATTTAATAGGAAGTGACATGCAAATTTATAACAGTTCTGTTTTTAAAAGCACATATAGTTTATGCAGTGTTAAAAGCGCAGACTGCCGAACGCCCGAAGCGCATGGAATATTTTACATTTATAATTGTGAACAACTGTTATAAAACTATTATAACTGTTATAAATTAGCATTTCTCTTGTCTCGTCCAATTTAATAAAGTCTGTCTTTTACTGTTTGATTTAGTGACTCCTGTAATCTCAGACTGTAATTTAATGAAGTCTTCTATTTCGACTTCTGGCATTAAAGACTTTAATTCGGTAGTGTCTGTTCCCTGTTTTGCAGAAAATGAGTTACAATTTTGAGAATTAACCGCAAGTCTTGCAGTAATACAAATTCTACAGGAAATAGTTTTTCAATATTTTTGATTTAAATATTGAAATCTTTGTAATAAAAATCCCTTAAATGAAATTTTGTGACTTGAGTCCGTAATATAACTATAATGAAATTTTGTTTGCACAGCTCTGTGTACATACGAGTGAATATAGGTAGATTGTCCCCTTTGTATCTTTACAAGAATTGCAGTCCTATATATTACATCAAGTCTGTAATTCTACTTCTTCCATCAGCAGAACTATGCCCTAGAAGCCTCACATAATATAGAATGTTTCATATAAATGCCTTATGCGCCAGGGTCTAATGACAAAGCAATAGATAACGTGAGTATGAGTTGAGAGGCTTGCAATAAAGTCGGTTCAACCACCATGTATGTATCTCATGAAAAAGAAAAACGAAGTACCAAATCAATTTTCCTGATATTTCCTTCGATTTTCTTCTTTTAACAATTTTTTATTTTTAACTCTTTATGATTGCTTGGGCGGTTGGGTCCTTTTGAAGAGAACAACCCGGCACAATATACTTAAACTCAATAGCGGAACTAAAGATTGAAATTGAAAGGAACTAAAAAATTCGATAAAACTTGACAACAAAAAAAATTAAAAAATCGACAACTTAAAGATAACGGCGCGGCACAGAGCGGCATAGAGAGGGCGCTTGAAAATGAAACGAATTGCACTTAAGTGCTAGTGCACGAAAAATAATAATGGAAAGTGTTTTCTTCAACGACAAACTCGACAACGACGACGAATGACTATGACGACGACAAGGAGGAATATTTCTTTTTTTTTTACTTGTTCAAAGCTCTGCTGCTCTTAACTTAGGAAATTCTCATCTTCCTTTTATATCCTATACTTGTTATGAAGCTAGGAGACTATACCCCTGCCTCCTATTGCACAATCTGAACGGTATCGAACCGAAACCGATATGACGGGACGGTGTTGAAACTACATCATCTAAGGAAGATAAAAAAAATACCCACACACACTCTTGGAAAATCTGATTTCGATCAGAGAAGTTTCATCATCATTTTTTTTCATGCTTCGGTGGTTACAGAGGGTGGTTAGTTGCCAGAGTCGAAACTTCCACCTCCAGTGGCCTTGGCAAGATCTGCGAGGTAACAATGGAGCAAATAAAATTTGACTAGAAAGGACTTGTATTTTTAACAAAATCGGGACAGCAATCTAGAATTTTTTTAGTGGAAAGTATGTTTGAGGGGAAATAAATCCCAAAACTAAGTAAATGTGGAGAGTTTTGTTTCACCTTACATTGCTTACTAAACGTCTCACTTTAGTTCCTTCCACAAAAATCTCTCAAGCCAGATCGGTCCATGTACACTTTTCATATAGACAAATCTTTTTACTAATTATGATTATTGAAAGGAATAATTTTTCATTCGATGGGAGTGAAAATTGATAAATTCTACTTTAGCGTTAAAGTGGATGTGACTCTTTAGTCGGTACAACAAATTCGAAAAAAAAAAATTATAAAAAACAAATTTCGCGCGAAATTTTATAATAAACATTAAACAATTTATTTTATAAATTAAAATAAAAGTGGGAAAAATAGAAAATAAAACTTTAAAGTGAAACATGTACCTTAGCTTCTCTGAAATAAATACGTTCCACAAAATTTTTGCCGACATACTCGTATGTATTTGAAATTTTGCAGTGTGCATGTGAAATAGAAAATATGAAAAATTACTATAAATGAATTTTGTTTCACAACAGGAGATGTGAAATATGTTAAGTGTTAAAATTTCACTCTAAAATTTTTGAATGATTTTTTTTTGAATGAAATAAAAAGCCATGTGAAATTACAAAATATGATATACGACGAAAAAACTAACGCGAAAATGATGTGCACTGAAAAATAGTGTCGGTAGTGTAATTTTGTTAATTCAAGGATGAACAAAAATAAACAAAAACGAATTTTTGACCGAAAGGCAGTTAAATAGCTCAAATTGAAGATTTAAAAAAAAAATGATGTGAACATTTCATTTGGCTCTCGGAAATTACGCCAGAAATATTATGCCAGATGGGTGTGGAAAAAGAGCCTGAAAGCAAAATGGGAATTAAGCCAGAAAATTTGTATATTCTGGCACGTAAGGGAGGCATGCTGCCCCTGCAACCTTCTTCCCAGAAATTTGGGAAAGATTACGAGAAAACTTTGGCTTTTTTTGTCTAGGAAAAAAGACCAGGATTTTGTATGAAGAATTTTTTGGCGTTTTTTTTTTCAAAGCTGGAGTTTGGTTTCATTCATTTCATTACTTATACTGACAAATCGATTTTTTCATGTTTTAAATAATTTCATTCCGTGAAAACTAAAAAAAACTCTTGAACTCGTAAGCTTTTACTGTGAAACTGGTGTAATGACTCAAATGCTGTTTTACGTTTGGGAATTTGTCAATTTTGTTTTAGGACAACGTATACGCCCATGGAGTATTGGTTAGTACGTTAGATTGACCTTGCAGAGGTTTAGAGAAATAGTCCCACACTATTTCAGCCAAAAACAAACGTGTTTTTCACAAGTATTGACTCTTGCAAGGAAGTGAAAAATACCTCTTACCGTAAGAAATTGTAGACCTCTCACAAGACAAGCACACATGAAGGTTTTAAAGTTGTAAGTCAAAGTTACCTGGCCCTGATTTTTCACGAGTATACAAATATTAAGGCTAGAAATAAAAGGTTAGTGAAATAATTTTTAGTCCTCCTATTTGTACCGTGGATTTCTTTTTACTTCAAAAATTCATTCATCATATATTGAAACATTTTAAAATATTTGTGAAATAATTAATTTATGAACCGATAACAAAATGGCGACAAATTCAGTATATAAAATAGGAAAATTACAAATTTGACATTTCTAAGAACCATCGGTAAGAACATAAATATTTTTTACTTTTTCAAAATTTTCGGGCCCCTTACACCGAAGCGCCCTTAGCTCTTACCCCAATTATCGACCACTAGCTACTCTACTGTTTGTTGCCCTTTTTTTAAAACTTATATAGCGCCACCGACGCCATCAATGTTATAAGAGATTGAAGTGGTGACGCACTCTTAAAGGAGGACGGAAACGAATAGCAAAATCGAACTTATGCCTCGATAAGGAGATATTTTCTTATAGGAAACAGCAAAAGTATAGACGAGCAACTGAAGTATATAGTTGAAGGTAAGTAAGTACCTTCCCATAGGAAAAGCAGCAGACTTTCAATTAGGATTACATGAGTACTTTATACTCTGTAAAATGTTTTTAAGGATTTTTTCAAGTTGTTTTTTTTCTTTTTTTTTGTATGTGCACCACCAACAAAGTGACTAAAAATTCAACTAAAAAAAAATTAAAAAAAAAAAACCAACAACAAACAAAAAAATCTTATAAAAGTTTTGACATGAAGGTGAAAGGATATCGAAGAAGTTGTTCATGGTGTTATACCTTATTTACACACCGCGTGCAAAAAGGATAAGCGTCGCCATTTCGTAGCGAAGCCAGAATTTATTTACACATACATAAGATAGGTGCTCCATTATACTCGTATGTATGTATGTATGTGTTTATATTTGTTGAAAAGTAATTAATTAAGGGATCAGCAAAAGATGCTAAGACTAGGTTATGTATCAGGTATGTATGTATATTCAATGTATGTAAAGACTGGTAGGTACATAGTACGTGTAATTTCATTTTGTAAACACACGCATTAATTGAAGAAAATCTGCTGAACTTAGCACAACTCAAGAGTTTATTTTCTTTCTCGTTCGGTTCTGCATTTTTTTTGTTGTTTATTTTTCTTAAAGTTTTTCTGTCTCCGTTAGCGTGTAAATGTTCTAATATTTTATTTTATTTTCTTTTTCTTTTGTTTGTTTGATTAAGCTTAGCTGTTGCAAGATGTTAAAATTTGTTTGCCTTATTTTGGGTTACTTTTAAAAGAATAAAGTTAAAAAGGTTAGTGACATTTGATATTGCGGAGTTTTGCACATTTCCAACTTTTAATTTCAGAGGGGACTTAAGTTGGTAATTGTGTAATTTTCCACCCGACACACATTGTTGGCGAATTGTAGAAAATTAATTTATGAGAAATTAGTAAATAATACAGCAGGCAAAAAATATGTTTAATGAGGCAAAACGCAGGTGGATACAAATGGCGTTTGAAAAATCTGATACGACTGTCAACTATCAATTGATAATTTATAGATACTGAAATTCGATATTTGAAGCCCAATTGCAAATAAAGAAATTGAAGAATTATCACTAAATAGTGCAATTGTTTATTTTACCTAATTGAGTTTAAAAATATACAAATATTGAGAATTTATCAATTATTGATTGATAAAATGACAATCGTAATAGATTGTATACTACTTCTGAAGCTACCACGACAATATCGATTTTTTTTGAACGGATATATAATTTTTAGACTGATATTTCTTCCACAAAAATTCGCAATTAGACCTGGAAATATGGAGGACATGCATAGTAGATATAAATGGCTAACACGGCAACCAAGCTCGACTGGGGTGCGCCGTAAAAAAGGTATATACATCTAGCGGATCAATGCTCCTTACTCCCTTTCTCAGAAATTTATACGCTCTGATACCTTAAGTTGTATCGTCTAGTTATCATGTTCAGTTAGCAGACTACAGTCTGCCTAGGACCCATATGTCCCGCATGATATTAGAACAACATAGGGGGTCACCATCTCTGGTTGATTTTGGACATAGATATCGGTTGTGAAATAGATTTTTTGTTGATAAAGTAATCCTGAAGCAGGATCTAGGTTCTCACTCAGATGGCACCAAAACCATCCATACCGGAACACTGTAATTCCTTTTTAAAACGCATAATCTGCTTGTTGGCAGTCTTATGAGTCTAAAAGAAGTGCTCGAAACAAAAGCAACCGGAGTTCTCCTGAGAACCAAATATTTAATATTTAGCTCGGAGAGTTCTGTCAAGGTGGCTAAAAATCCCTTTACAAATAATTGCCAGTGGCCAGAGCAGGAATTTACAGAAAAAGTGAAAGACTGCTAATATTTCCCGCTGGTCCCCTCAACTTCGACAATGGGGAATGTCAATCTCCATTGCATGCATCTTGCATCGACCCTGACTGCCTTTTCCAGGTCTGGAAATTAGGTTAATTTTAAGGGGTTTGTTATAGGTGGACCAGATATTTCGAGATATGATACAGCTGCTTGTGATGGCACTAAGAAAACTTCATAACCCTTACTTATCTCTTTCCGCAAGCGAGCTATAACGGGCTGGACATTGACAGTCGAGTTCGTTCACCCGTTCATTTCCCTTAATGCCTCTCTAACCTCTACTCATATGACAGTGCTGACTGGACCAACGAGCACTACTGAACCCCTTTAGGAGGGGCATCATTAAAAAATAAGGTTGGATGATATATTCATTTTGAAGTCGGTTAGAAAAGCAATTGAAGAATGTAATTATTGTTTAAAGCAGAAATCATATTTTTTTTGAAGGCCTAATTTTGATTGTTTCCCATCTAGCTACGTTCTAAGCCAAAGGTGTCCCTTATTCTGGCAATTGAGGGAAAACAAAAATATGAGTATGACGGTTAATACTTATAAAACTCCTAATGTTCTAAAATTTGGTATTAACTTATAAATGCTTAAAAACGAAAATCAAATTAATAACACATTTACAATTTTGTTAATTATGATAGGCTTTGTCCATCCTCAAAAAATTTTGCATGTGGCCTGAAGTTTCTTCTATATTTTAATCAACCCCAGAAAAAAAGAATCGTCTAATCGGAACCGAAAAATCAACATTTTTTGCCAACCCCATAAGAAATGATAAAAAAGTGGGAAAGTTTTTAAGTTTTTACTTTTTTATTAAAATAAACTCTGAACATTTCTTAAAAATGGTCTGAGCTGTTTTCGAGAAGTTAGGAAATTAAATAAGTGGGTGTGGCAGCGAGCGAATCTTACTTAAAACGTTTTTGAAGTTTTATTCTTGACCATAAAAACAAACTCTTAGAAGGTCTTCAAAATAGTCAGAGCTGTGTCCAAAAAAAAAACAACAACAAAATGATAAAAGTGGGCGTGGCATTAGGCGGACTTTACTTAAACTAAATTCTTAATATCTGTCGTTCTACAAAAAATAAATTATAATAAATTCAATAAAACTACTTGAGTCGTATTCGCAAAATTAAGCAATAAGAAAAGTGGGAGTGGCCGTGGGCGGACCTCATTTTAAATATTTTTCGAATTTTTGTCTTGCTCCCAAAAACAAATAGATATATATTTATATACAAGTTTAGCTCGTTAAAATTAATAAGATAGTAAAACAAAATATTCTTAAAACTTCACGAAGCAGCGCTAGCACGGTGCTGCTAGTATTTTATAAAGCTTACAGCAAAATATTTAAAAAATGAAATTAAAAAAGAAAAGGAACACATTCATTTTAAACAGAACCTGGAAATCGTTCCAATTGTCTTAGCCCGTTCTGAAGACGTAAGTCATTTTAAGAGTCAATGTTTTTCAAAAGCCACATTATTCTTCGACGATTAAGTTCGCAGTTTATGTGGTGTCATTTATGTGCTTCAGGGTGTCTTTTCCTCAAAGATGATTAAAGTGCTTCTTACCACCTGAGTACCCTTTTTTTCTTGTTAAGTAGGTACCTACATAGTCTTTTTTCAAAAAGAAATATTTTTTTTCTTAAAAAAAAAAAGTTTTTCTATAAAACTGCATTATCTAAAACCTGAGATAAATCAATTTTTAATCGCCCCTGAACGAACAGGTGGGATTTTTTTTTTTTTTTTTTGTCCAACTAGCAGCAAGACATATAAAAAATTAAGCTCATCAACATTTTGTCTCGTTATATTTTTATTTACGACAAAGTGGCTCTGATACCATTTACATTTTTTTTTTCAATTTAAGATCCTTGGAACCATTAGCCATAAGTACGTGCGACTCGACTCAGTCGTGCACTTTATTTGAATTGAAATCCATTACTTATCAGTTCAAGGGGGAAAACTGGTGGCAAATAAAATGCAGCTAAATCCAGCTGTCATCCTATTTTCTTGTTACTTGCATTATTTTTCTTTACTTCTCAACTCAACTATAAAGCAATTTGCTTCAACAACAAAAAAAAGGACTTCTCTTCAAATCAAATAGATTTATTTTCGTATGAGTTAAAGGGTTTGTATGAAGGTATTTAATAGTTGTGTACCTATAGCAATCATGACAATGTATGTACATACACAAAAAATGATAACAACTAAGTTGCTGAAAGGACCTTTGTGGATTAAAGTCAAACACTCCTTTTCTAGCTACAGAATAAAAAAAAGGAATAAATAATCGAACAATTCTAACTTTGAAAAACCAATTCCATGCCATTTGACATTCGTTATTAAATGATTCTGAAATTGCATTCGACAAAATAAATCCGAAATCCCTATAACCTACATCCCTAGATCCTTTGTTTTTTCACCTGTTCCACTTTTCTCTCTATCTCTGTTATCCTCTGACCAGGATCTGTATACATTTAACATGACACTCAACAAAAAATATTGTACACCATTTTTTTTTACCAAATAAAAATACCTACCTACCTACATACAAATAAAAAAAAACAATGAAAGGACGAAGAAGGACGAAAATGTCGATTCATTCATTGTTGCATTACATGGGGCATGGGAATACAAAATAAAAACAAAATAAATGAAAACAGGACTCCCTCTCCAACTTGAAACTCTGGTTGGGTGGCATGACAGTTGTTATTTGCTACTCATATACCTACATATGTACCTACATATAAATGGAGCAACAAAACTAGTGCATTTCTCTCTCTCTTTCTATGTGTCTTTTATCTATGTCTCATTTGCCCACTGTTGAATTTTCGTACACATGTGGATAACCTTCCATGTCGTCGTCGACGACAACGTTGTCGTTGTTATCATTGTGAGCTTCGAGTCCTTGAAGTCAAGTGAAATATGCAAATATAGAGTTAGTACCTAAATCACTTTTGTTGTTGTTGGATTTTGGGTATTTCTTTACTGTGTGTGTTCTGGCTAACTTCTCATTCTGATGCGTGTGTTAGTGGGTGGTATGTATGGATATAGGTATCTATCAAACATGATAAATGAACCTATGACCCAGTTTTCCTTTTTTTGTAGGAAGTGGAAGGTAGGTACGTAGTTACTGGTTTGGTGTATAGTCCTTCCTTTCGGGAATTGTTGTTGATTTTAAATATTTATATTTTTTGCTCCTAGCCGTTTTATTTATTGAGAGTTTAATCTGAAGATATTTTGGTATGAAGGCAGGATGTTGGTTCTGGTTCGTTTGGATGGATACGGATGGATGAGAATGATGAGGACGACGCCAACGCCAACGCCAACGACGACGACGATGGTACCACACAGAAGCATCCTAGTAAAATCGCAATAGCAACAACACCAACAACGAAACGTTCGCGTCATAGCCTCTGCCGCTAACGGAGGACACGATGAATGGCATAAATGAAATATTGAGAGTTACTTTGCATTCATTGTGTTTTGTATGGAGATTTATGAAGGAGCAGGCGAATTGACTAGGTATACCTAACTACAAAAAAGAAATATACATTCACAAAAAAAAAAAAATAAATAAACAGACGATTCAGATTCCTTTCTATCAGAAGGACGAATAGCTAGCTCACCGTTGAGAGTTGATCGTCGACCATTTGAAAGGCATTTTAAAATTTGAATCAAGTGAATAATAAATAAAAATCTCATTGGTAAAAGTCCGTTTGGAATTGTTGTTGTTGTTGTTGTGCTTGTGCGGACGAGAAGCGCGCCTTGTTGAGTTGAATTTGAGTGGAGTTGAGAAACTCGATGAGAAATAAAGAGGATATTTTTTTTTTGTAATTTCTCTTCCTTCTTTGAATGCGAAATAGTTTCGTGAAAAAGTATTCAAATTGTAAAAATGCAATAAGCAGTCAAAGTTACACGATTCGAAGAATTGGCATGTAGCTACCTACCTAGGTGGATAGGTAGGTAAGTTATTGGACTAGGTAGTATTTTTATAGCTTTTACTTTGATGATGATAAAGTTGAAGGGAGCATATCGAACATATATTTCCAAAGCCATTTAGCTATATACAAGGTTGAGATTTTTTTTTTTTGGAAAGGGGAGAGGGCGGGAGTGTAAGGCCAATAAGTAAATGACAATTTGATACAAGTTTCTTATCGATAATGTCAGCTTGATAGATTAATAAACAAATTATAATTTTTTGTTGAATATTTTGGATCGATGTTTTTGGGGCTCAACACCAAATGTTTGTAAATATTTAACATATAGAAAGTGGGGGAGGGGGGACTTGTTACCCTCAATCTACTTATCAAATATCAAATCGAGCCTACAGCAGTATTTTATTTATCAAGTGTACTCTTCTCCCCCTCTTTGTTCATGATTTTAATTATCTTTTTCTCTGCAATTGCAATATTGTAATGGAACAAGGTGGCGCAAAAGATATCAAACCAATGTTTTTTTGGTTGTAAAACTTTAGTTCTGGTTTTAGATTACTTCCTACTGGAACTAGGTGGCACAAAAGATATCAAACCATGTTTCTTTGGTTGTAACACTTTTTAGTTCTGGTTTTATAAGGGGTTTTCCAATAAGAGGTGTTATTTTGAATAGCCCGCTATTTCGGTAGCTGTCACTTTTGAAGCTGTCATTTTTTGACATTTGACAAGTAGAAACTACGCTATTAATAAAAATGGAACGATACACGCTTCAACAACGCATTTCTTTTTTTTGAATATCAAAATAACACCTCTTATTGGAAAACCCAAGGGTTTTCCAGGGTTTTCCAATAAGAGGTGTTATTTTGAATAGCCCGCTATTTCGGTAGCTGTCACTTTTGAAGCTGTCATATTTTGACATTTGACAAGTAGAAACTACGCTATTAATAAAAATGGAACGATACACGCTTCAACAACGCATTTCTTTTTTTTGAATATCAAAATAACACCTCTTATTGGAAAACCCATTATTACTTCCTACGATAGGCTCACGCATTATTGCAATGTTGTTATGGAACAAGGTGGCGCAAAAGATATCAACCCATGTTTCTTTGGTTGTAAAACTTTAGTTCTGCTTTTAGATTACTTCCTACCATAGGCCCATGCATTTTTGCAATGTTGTAATGGAACAAGGTGGCGCAAAAGATATCAAACCATGTTTCTTTGGTTGTAAAACTTTAGTTCTGATTTTAGATTAATTCCTACATAGGTCAACGCATTTCTTACGTATATTCTTTTTAAGGATTTCAAGAATATGAAATTTATAAATTTGTTGACATATTTCATTTATTCACATAGATGAAAATGGTATACGACAGCTTGTTGACTGTTAGCACTCTGTAAATCAAGTCATTTACCAAAATGCTTTTCAAAGGCGCCGATGAATGCCCAATTGCGTGGCACGTTATCTATTTTATTTCAAGCCTCTATACTACATCTTAAATCACATCCACCACCACCGATAAAAAAAATCGAAGCAATTATTTGGAGTGTATTTTTTCATGTTTGAGATAGGTAGATACTTTAGATAGTAGATACCTATTTTTGCGAGCCAATTACAAAATATAAATGATTTCGAACTTTTTTTTTCGCAGATTGAGATTTTTACACAATGTTCGTAGGAATATCCAATTATTTAAAAATATTTTCAAAATATTACCTGCCTTATTTTTGTTTAAATAAATTTTAGACTATTTGGACTCTCGAGTTTTTAACTCACCTGTAAAGAAAAAAAAAGTTGACATTAGTATTAAAAACAATATTATTCATTAAAATCAGTAAATAGTTTTCTGGTAAAAATACTAAAACGAATAATAAGTTATAATAAATTTGCATGATATGAAAGAAAAAAAGAAGACCCAAGGATTCAAAAAAGTTCACACAATAAATTGCCGGTGAAAATGGTTCAGGGGATTTAGTGGTTGACTGGAAACTTAGACGTGTGGGTTCGATCCCCACGATAAGAAGCAGTCTTTTCTATACCTCGATTTTTAATTGGATGACGCCCGTGAGTTAAAATAAGATAGTAAGTACCTAATTCTCAAATCGACTGTGCCAAGAAAAAATTCTTCGAAGTCCTTCGAATTCTAAATAGCTAAAACTGCATACCAAAATTTTCAAAATATTTTTTTTTTTTGAAATTCAGTTTGTAGTTATATTATTTTAAATCCATAAAATTGTCATACTAAAATAATTTTAGAAAAAAATGTACCTAAGAAAATTTTGTTTATAAAAAATTAAGTAAAACATATTGAACTGTTTCTACTAAAAATCGTGTCCTTAAGATTTGATTGAACCGAAGAGCAAGTACGTGGGATCCAGATGTGCATTTAATTTTTGTAATTAAAAAAATTTAGTTTGCGATTCTGACTTAACTTTCTAGGGTTTCTCTATCAAAAAAAAATTAACAAAAAAATCCAATAAAACGTTTATTCCGAAATCACTCATTTTTCAGACTTTGTTTCCCCCTCCGTATACAGGTGTCTTTAAGACTTTTAGGTGACACTTGGAAAAAAAATATTATCGAAATGTCAAAATATAGTTTGTTGCCTACCTGGGAAGCGATGAGTTGTCAAAATCAATTGAGGGATGCCTCCGATTTAAATGGATTAAAAATCTTCTACAAAATTCAAATTTTATCTCAGAAAATTCGAAACTTTTTCCGATTTTATTTTTTGTTCCGGAAAGAGTAGATTTAAGACATTTTGGATTACATTTAGAAAAAAATATTATAGCAATAGCAATGAATTGTCAAAATTCATTAAAAGATGGCTCAGATTTAAATAGATTAAAAATCCTCTACAAAATTCAAATTTTGTGTTGTAAATACGACTATTATAAGGTGCCTGATAAATTAACTTTACAGTCTATTTTCTACGTTATCACACACACCAAAAAAACTTGAAGGAATCCAAGACTAAGGATGAGACCAATGCCGAGACCGAGACGAGACTGCACATTAAAATGTTCACGAGAAAAAGGCGAGACCAAGATCGAGAAGAGATTTGGTTATGCGAGACAGAGACCGAGGCTAGACTGAAATTTTTCGATTTTGACAAGGCCGAGACGAGACTAAGAAAAGTCTCGCCTAGTCTCGTCTCGTTGCCAGGCCTAGTCATTCGAATTATAAATAATACTGCATTTTTTTTTTTGAAAATTCAATATTTCGAAAACGAACGAATTATGATATTAGATTTATATTTTTAAATACTTAAAATTGAAACACAAAAATTTTAGAATTTTTTTTTTTGAATAAGTGCGCACTCAAGGGGTTATGACTACCCTTACAATGTTTAAGCATAGTGCGAGCGATTAGGAAAATGGGATAGGATTAGACAGGAGATACCGATGCACATTGGTTTTAAATGCGTGAATATCGCAATGGGAGGGAAAAATTCGGTCGGGTAAAGCATTCCACATTCGTGTAGTACGGCTAAAGAAGGAATCTCTATACTTAACAGTACGTCCGAAATTGGGCTCAAGGGTAAACTGATGAGCATTCCTAGAAGCGCGAGTGCTACGGTTGAATGGTTTAAGGCGAGGAATGCAACTGGCTATTTCACTAGAACACTGTCTATAAAAATACCGATAGAATAATGAAAGGCATGAAACATTCCGACGGTGTTCGAGAGGTGCAATTGTTTCCGTTATTGTTTCTTCACCTATCATTTTTAAAGCTCTTTTTTAGATTCTGTCCAGAAGACTTAAGTGAGTTATGGGATCACCTGTCCAGAAGTGACAGTTGTACTCAAGCCTTTGACGAATATATGCTTTATAGATTACAGCCAGATCAGAAGGGGAGAAATATTTCTTGCATCGGCTCAGAAAACCCAAACCCCTTGCAGCGTTTTGGGCGACTTCGAATATGTGGTCATTCCAAGCGCCGCTCATGGACACCGGCATTGGGGGAGGTTCCCGCTTTAACGACAGAAGACAGCATTCGGTTTTTGAAGCATTAAATTCAACGCGGTTTTTTAGTCCCCATCGGACAATGGTGTCTAGATCAGAATTTAATGAGCTTACCATACGCTGCCGTTCAAGTTCCACATCCGAAGGACATGGGTGTGAATCTAAAAACGAATATGAAAAGCTGAGGGTGCTGTCGTCGGCAAAACAGTATAATGGATTAGAAGTTTCAGACAAAAGATCATTAATGAAAATGAGAAAGAGAGTCGGAGACAGAACGGAGCCCTGGGGCACACCAGCATTTATTTTATGAATATCAAATACGACTTGGATTGAGTGGTCCGAAAGGTAATTACTAATCCAACGAAGAAGAGAATCATCAATACCAAATTCACGCATTTTCGATAAGAGAGATTGGTGCCAAACTCTATCAAATGCTTTTGAAATATCAAGTGCAATAAACTTACTTTCTCCAAAACGATGTAAAGATTTCTGCCAATTTTCGGTGAGATATACCATCAGTTCACCAGTGGATCTATTGCTACGAAAACCATACTGCCGGTTATTAAGGAGCTTTCGTTCTTCAAGATATTTCTTAAGCTGATAATTAATCAGCGTTTCCATGACCTTGGAAAGAAGGGACGTATGTTAGTGCAATTGGACGGTAGTTATAAAAAAGTTCGTGCATTTTATTTTATTTTTGTTCGCTCTAAAGCAGTGTGAACTATAAGCATTCCGAATGTAAATATTTTACTCTAATATCAAGTAACATGACCGCAATTTGAGGAAAAGGGCAAGAGCATTTTTCAACTGCTTAATATCTGATGTTGGCAATTTACACTAGGGGACAAACTGAGCATCTAGTGGTTATTTCAAACTCATGTTCCATATGACAAACCTGGCAGTTACAAGTGTGGAAACAAACAGTTTATATCAAGAAGATTTGCGAAATCATGCAAAATCATACAAAACGATTCTCAAGACTTAATAATATCGTGAATATATTTTAATCACATCATTTTTGACATATTTTGAAATTTTTCGACTTCCAGAATTATAAATTGTCCTGTACGACACGACGACGTATACTATTTAACCCTCCACAGGAGCATGAATCACCTAACTTTTACGGATAGAAACAAACCTGCTTGTATTTTTGTTTACATACTTCAAAAAATATTACGAATAAAGAAAAAAACTAAAAGAAAAGAAAAACTGATAAAAAAGTAAACAAAAAGTAAAAGAGAAAAGAGCAACACTAAAACCACTTCATCATCATATTATGCCATAAATTCAAAACTCAAACAACGATGATGGTTAGGATGAGAACTTGTAGGTAGGTATACCTACTGTGTAGGAAGGTAGGTATCTAGGACTACGACAACTATGACGACGTTGTCGTCGTCGTCATTGCGCCTGAAGCACCACAAACTGTAGGCTAAACTGAAACCAGTCAACCAAGCAACCAGCCAGTCCATCCTCCAGCCAGCCAGCCCCTGCCACCCAGCCAACAACCAAACACAAGTCAACTTCCGGAAGTTCTATGGTAATCCTTATGCAGGATGCATACCGCATACGTTAGAAAATAAAAACTAACAAAATAAAATAAAGCAAAAAAAAAAAAAAAACACAAGTTCCATGACCCCAATTTCGTTCTTAACACACCCATTCCTTCTATTACTCTTCCTTCTATTAAAAAGAGCATGAAAGAGTGTGAAGGATTGCAAACTATCGTCAACACTGCTAGCTAAAGCTATGAGACTTTAAAGTCATAAATCTTCGCGACTTTCGTCCCTTTTTTGTACATAGCTATAATACGTATGTATGTAGGTATGTAGGTGCATGCACATATTTTCGTCCTTAAATATGCCACACATGGTTTCAATTGAATTCCACACCCAGAGCCACGTTGCATGTAGCAAGCGCAAGCAAAATAGAAACATTCCAACTCTTTGCAGAGTATGACGAAGTGGCAATATGCAGTAGTAGGTATAGGGAGGCGCCGCAACACGGAGGGACTTCACAAATGTGGCTGTAATTTCAGCCATGTCCTTATAATCCTGCTCATGTACCGTTTCAAAAATATTCCTCAGCACAAAACCAAACGCAAAACCAGCCACAGGCGACACTAAATGCTGCTACTGCTATAGTTGGCCTTTGGTGCAACTCAATTCTCCTCAAACCGGCTTACTGTCATGCGAAGTTGAAAAATTTATTAACCTTTTACGCCCCTAAATCGTCCAGTTAGTAATCGTCGTCCTAGTCGGTCCGTCGTCGTCGGTCGTTGGTCGGAATTCAGATAGTGGGGTATAGAAGTATAGTGTGCTGTGCCTGCAGAGCAATTGTGAGCTTGGATAAGAAAGGACCTTGCACCATACATCTAGCTAGCTAATCTCGTCATATCGATTTCCAGTCATCGTTTCATATTTTAACCAACGTTCATTGGAGGGGGTTTTTGGCAGGATTTACCAGATGATGGTGGCGAAGGGGAGAATTAGATAGATGTATTTGACTCGCTCTGGTTGACTCGATGTATGCATGCAATTGGCCAAGTGGAAAGTGAATTCATTGAACATTGTTATGGCAGCGACATAACCTAATACTCCTCAGGACGAACCAACTAACAGAAGAAGACGATTACGGACGACGAGCTTTGCTGGCTCTTCGAACAAGCAAAATAATACCATCAGAGGGAGGTTAGTGCATATTGTTGGATTGGCTATACCTACCTATACTTATACCACACCACTGTGATTGGTATTGGCCAAGGCAGCACACACACAGCAACAACAACAAAAAATAATCAATGAACTACTTTCCAAGTCGATTTATAGTTGCAGCACGTTTTTTCTTGCACATAAAAAGGCAAACTTAACAAAAAAAAAAAAACACAACAAAAAAAAAACGCTAAAGATATAAAAAGAATATCAGATACGGATACGTCCTGCCAAGTCAAACCGAGAGTATTCTTCCTTTTTAGAGGTTTTGTGTGTGCATTGGCTCGGTATCATCTTGGTTTCGTGTTGAAACCACCCGCGGGGTATACTTAGTATTTTTTTTTTTGTATTTCAGGAATCTATGTATGTATGTATATCGTGGAATCGTTTTTGAAGGAATTGGAATGTCACACAGAAAATCACAAGAAAATCCACAGGAAATTACAAAACGATGAGCGCACAGAAGCAGCAGTAAAGACATGAAAATGTTTTTTTTTTTTTTTTTTTTTTTTACTTCAACCCTAAGAAACAAATTGGCTTAAAGGAATATAGAGCTAGACAGGACTATCATGGCAAGCAGAAGATAAAGCTTGATAGAAGAAAAAAAATTAAGAAAATATTTGGTAATGGATGAGTGGTGTGCCAAGTGCACACAGGACATAGGAGTAATAGTCGAGTGGTGGTATGTTTGACTTTATTGAGTTGTTTTACACAAAGGGGATGTTGCACACAGTTGCCTGTGCGAAACAACGAATATGGGATATGGAGAAGATATTACATGGAATAGTGTTCGAAAAACCTTGAGGACATGGTAAAAGTCAAATGAAAGTGGTTATCATCGCACATAAATGGGACATGTACTTCATTTTACTTGCAAGTAGAATTTTGACCCTCTATATTGCTCGTGTTGATCTAAGCCGTTTTTTCTTGTCTTTGTATTATTGAGTGCGTCTGGAGGAATATTAAGCAAGTAAAACTTTGCAGACGTTTTGGATGATAATGGCTGTGACGCTCACTGAAAAAGCACCATTGGATTTTATGGACTCGAATCCATTTATATTATAACTGGAGGATAAAAAGGACTTCGACTTGAGTTATTCTGCTCGTTCTAATGGGACTGTTCGGGTGTTTATTTGGAAATTAAATATTTTTTTTTAACGTTTTTTTACGGGCAGTAAAGTCGTAAAAGGCTTTAGGGAAGAATTAATGGTGGTACCAAATTTTATTTTTTAAGACTGATTTCTTTTTTTTACAACTGATAATAGTCCTGCGGTATAAAAAGTCAAAGGTCAACAAAAAAAGAGAAAAAAAAAATGGCTTAAGAGAACGGAACATTTCGGAACTTCGTGATTTATTGCCACCTATTTTTCTTAAATTTATTAAAAAGTCCTGAAGTTCTTTACTTGTGATCAAAGGTAGGTACTATAAGGAAAGTTATGAATTCGTAAAAAAAAGTGGATCGTACTTACTAAACGGCTAAATATATTTTTTAAAGTCGTTTTTTTACATAATTTTGTATATAAAACAAATTTCTTAAATTTTTTCAAAAAAAAAAGAATGTATATGACGATTTAAAAAAAATATTTAATTTTTTTTTTAAAAATCCAAAAACAGTTTTTTGAAAACTTGGAAATTCAGTGTTAAATTCAAAAATATATTTTAGACAAAATTTAGACCTAAAATCCTATACTACCAAGTTTGAAAAAAAATCGATTCAGCCTTTTAGACTGTAGATCGTTCTACAGACAGACAGACAAACAAACAGACAGACGGAATTGCGGGACCCACTTTTTCCAAATGCAAAATTTGTCCAATAGTACTTATATCGCAAGTAAAAAAATTTAACAATCAAGCATGACATAGAAAAGACCAAAAAAGTGGATCGCGCAATTCTGCCTGTCTGTGTTCGAGTATACAGTCTAAGCGGTTGGACGGATTTGCTTCAAACTTAGTACATATTGTTTTTTTCGGTAATTTTAAGTTTTTTTTATATATTTTTTAAGACACAAAATAATAATAAATATTTATAAAAAATAATCAGTTCATTAATGAAGGAAAAGGAACATTTTGGTAATTTTGTTTGTTGGAAAAATTAGTTATTTTTTGTACCTCTAGTAGTAATTTTTTTTTTTTTTTGATTTTCGGAATTTGACGGTTTATTTGATTTGATTTTGTTCTTCAATTTTTTATGCAGATGATCCTAAAAAGTGTAAATACTAATGTAAGCCAATTTTTTTCAAAACTATTTTTTTTATATTCAGTTTTTTTGTATGATTACATACTTGTATTCAAAGTACATTTTTGTATCATTTAATGACTTTGAATGACCAACAACAACTTGAGTGTGCTACCACCAAGTTTTTCTAAATTATTTTTGGCTGGAATTATATCTATTTCACGACTTGCCAAGGTCAATCATCAGATTCCTTTGCTCTAGTGGAGTCTTTTTTAATTAAAAAAAACTAACTTTTTTTTTTAAACTAAAAATTTCGAAAAGGACTTAATGGATTTTTTGGAAGTGTTTTGACATTCTCTTGAATAGATTAAATTTAAAAAAAAAACCGTAACTTCCTCCCATACAAATGTTAAAAAAATGTATTTCTCGAAAACGACTCTAAAATTTTTATAAAAAAAATGTGTGTGTTCATAGATTAGTACAGTCTATTTTTAAGCATAAAAATATTTTATTTTGCGTACTTATTAACGGTACTTCGCTTACACTTTTCATATTTTCGACTTTCTCACAATTTGATGAACCGATTAAAATTATTTTGTTTTATCCAAATGCTTTCTAAAAGTGATAATAAAACTGCATACTCAAATTTTCAAAAAAAAAAAGTTTTTCAATTTAAAAAAAAATAAATCTTTTTTCTTTTGAAAAATCGATTTTTCAAAAACCAGTCACTGAATGTTATTGAAATTAAAATTTTGTATGTGTATTAATAATAACTTCAAAATGGCGATTTTAAAAATGTTTTTAAAATTTTATACATAAGGAACGATTTTTGAAATTTTTGGTTGATATATTTTTATTCATCCAGGAATTCAATTGACATCTTTGTTTTCCCTCAAACTTTAACGTACGTCTTTGTTTTTCCTCAAACTTTTGCGTACGTCACTGAATACTACATACAATGTAGGCACTCATACATGTATATACATATGTATCTTTGAAAATCACAAGAGTAACTATGTAACTATACCGTTAATCATCCATTCGACAATTCATTATACCGAAAATCAAGTTAATCTTACCTACATCAGATTTAAACCTGCACAGGATAACTTAACTAGTCTATTTAGCTACATCAAAGCTGTTAGCTACAAGAGCAAGTTCGTGCGATTCAGTCGTTTTATTTTATATCAGAACGAACTGTTTGATACCAATTTCTACCTTTCTTAATTTTTACTTTAGGTAAGAGTACAGTTGTGTTTGGAGCAGAAGCAGAAGTCAGAGATAGTCAGGTTAATTATACCAAGCGGTCTCCTATCAGCGCAGCATCTCTCTAGACTAAAGTGTATTGACAGATCTTTTCAGACCGAAGCACTGGAGTTCTTACTTATAGATTTTTCAGTAATTTCATTGAACCTTTACTATTTTGGATAAATCTGTTTTCGTTGTACAGCTACAGACCATTCAGTTCATTTTTGTACCTGCGACTTTAATCACCGTCTCTGTAGATATAGAAAAATACTTGGGGAGTTTCGATAACAAAACAATCTAAAGCGATATCTTCCATTTATTCTTCTACATTTTTCGTTTTCGCATTCTTCTCCATTTTCCGTTTTCTTCTTTTTTTTTAGACAATCATTTTTCTATTATTCTTCTTTATCTCCTTTTTTCTTCTTTTATTACATATTCTTTCCTTCATTTATTTTTTACTTGTTCTTGTTCTGATTCATTAGCCATCAGTAGCCATCACGGTCATCATCATAGTCATTATCATCATCACCGATTATCCTCTCCTTCCTCTATTTTATCTCCCTTTATCTTATTTTAGTTATTCTTTCTCTCAATATCCTTCCTCTTTTTCTCCTGGTCTCCTGCTTCTTTTTTTCTAGCCCCTCTTCTTCCCCTCTCCCTATCTTTCCTCTTTATTTACTTCTTCCTCCCACTAAAACCAATTTTTCGAATTTTCGACTTTCCTTAAAAATTGTACCGTGCTGCCATCTACCGACGAGATATAACAAATTCAAAATTACGATCAAAGACAAGTTTTGCCAATCAATTTCTGTTTTTGAACCAATTAAAAAGAAATTGTGCTGGAGAGATTGTAGAATTGACAACTACTAATTGATAATTGATAAATACATACTGAAAATTGATATTTAGCAACCCAATTAAGATAAAAGTTTTGATAATTGGGAATGATGCAGACCATTGATAAGTTTCATAATTACATAAAAGTTGGTAATCATCATTGAGTAGTTGATCAGTTTTCATTTAACAACTACGAAATTTCACTATTTATCAATTGATAATTGACAACCGATTCAGGGGTATTAATAGGCGTATTTTTGTAAGTGCTAGATGAATTGGACCACAAAATTAATGACGCCATTACAGAAAACAAACTTGACATTTTCATAAAAATCTTTCGATAACAAAGAAGAAGTTTTCTCCGAAATAATAGTTAAGTGCCGAATTGTTACCAATGTCTCGGTTTTTTCGTCCAATTTTTTTTTGAGCTTGCAGAACCATGCAGTAAAATATTAAAATTGTTTAGTAACAAGTAGTTATAGATTTAAAATGTCAAATAACTCCATTAAGCATTAGATGACATTACAATTTTTGCAAAAAGAAAAAAATCCCAACTAAATAAACCCTTCACCACAAAGTTCTGTTATTTCGAATAGTACTTTTTGAAAGCAAAAGCCAATTTCCCCACGGAATTTACGTGTAAGCCTTCAAATAAACAATTAAATCCCTCGTTACACAGTAAATTCCCGTACCTTCTTCTGCAGTGTAAAATGAAAAAAATAAATACGAATAAAATAAAAAACAATATTTATTCAAAATATTATTGATGGTTCGACGCTTTACCATCAGCCAGTGATGCTAAATCCCATTTGAATCTATTTTCTATGCAACACTGATTCAGCAGCCAACCAACAGTCAATGTGATTCTCTAGAGTATTTGCTTAAAAATCATCAAACACTACCATCATCACACATATCTACTACCAATAATAACAATCACATATTTCTATTGGAAGTCTTATTTTTGTTTTATTTTCTATCTATATTTTTTGCGAGAATGTGAAACGTGGTATGGAAGTTGTTAATAAAACAGGACTTATCTATCAATCAATATTTACTTTGTTGAACATCAATCAAAAGTGAACCGGCCTGCGCGGCTTATGCAATTGATTCATGTTCCATAATATGCAAACTCAAATAATTCCATGAAGAGTTAATCATCATCAAAGCGAGTGTAAGCGGCAGATCAAGAGAAGCAAACCGAGAGCAAGAGGAGGAAGATAACAAGGATATTCCACATTCGAATGTGTATGGATATCTGTAATATATGTTCTGTTCATATATACGAGTATAATTTTCGTTGGACGATTTGGGTTTCTATACATGTACATATACCTATGAGGATTTCATTTTTCATAATCTAAAACATGCGAATGAATTCACTATAACCATATCCGTTACGGGCGTTTCTCCTCTTCAGGACTCTAAAAGATTTGACTAATCATTCATGTTTTGAAAGCTACTGACATAATAACATGAACATAGTATTTGTGTGTGCATTGCACACTGCCACACACACTCGCACACTTAAGAGCATATTTTTCTAGTGCATGGCAGAAGGACTCTCCTCTATTTGTATCATCATCGTCATCATATAAGTGTATACAAAAAAAAAAAAACAACACCCCTCCCCTTCCCCAAAGAACGTTCTGCAAATGCTTTTGTTTCTATGCAATTCTTATGAATATGTTATTTCCTATTTTTTCATACAAAAGCAGATTGGCAACACAGTGACGTTGAAAAATATACCACCACTAACTGATATAATTATTAAAGGAAAGTGTTGGTCCTTCGATCTCATTTGTTCTGAAGCCGAATGCAGAAAAAAAACAACAGGGAAGTTATTTTTTCAAAGAAGAGTTTCGAAGATATGAAAATTTCTATACGCTAAAACTAATTAACTGATTTCGCTGAAATTTTCTAATTAGTCATACAAAATATTTAAAAATTAGCAAGCATTAAGTAGTTTAGCTGATTTAAACCTAATGTATAACTTGTGTCATTCATCCCACCCACTGCCAAGCCTCTTTACCAAGTTTAATTGGACTATAACTAATAAAGAAAAAAAATATGAAAAGGTTCAATTTTTATGGACAGATATTGCTTAAGATATATTTTGAAGTTAAGGAAAGGGGAAACATACAGTACAATAAATTATTTCGAAAAACTTACATGGTTAAAATATTTGTTATGCAGAAATTAGTTGAATAAAAAACATTTGATACAAAATTGAAATATCTTCGATTTTAAATTATCTTTAAATATGAGCTATCATTTGAAATTACCGTTAAGGACGCGCAATACAAGTTATATACTGGTATACCACAGGACTCCCTTTCGTTTTCTTTTCTGATTTCTTATCTGAAACTACTTATAGGTATTCAATATTTTTCCATAGACTAATAGATTTTAAGGATAAGAAAGCTTAACGGCACCTTTAGATCATAAGAGTACACGACTGGTCGGACGTAGCTACTGGTGGAAGCACAAAGTTCTTCCTAATTAATAGAATACCGACTAATTTCTTGTAAGTATTTGTGTAGTAGGTAAGTTATTGTATACACAATTACTTACAATTTTGTCTACAAAAATATTGTTATGGCAATTTTTAGTATCTAAT
Source organism: Philhelius pedissequus (assembly GCA_910595825.1). Lineage (NCBI taxonomy): Eukaryota > Metazoa > Arthropoda > Insecta > Diptera > Syrphidae > Philhelius > Philhelius pedissequus. Next base: position 89,312,528 of record OU343163.1, on the reverse strand, counting down.
AATGAAAATTTAAAAACGTTATTTGGAAAAAAAATACGTCTAATCGTTTTCGAAATATTCTGTTTTGAAAAAATAGTTTTTTATCGAAAACTTTAATATGCAGATTATTATTTATAATTTCAAAAACATTCTGTATTCAAATTTTGATCGAAATCGATAGATTCTTGAATGTGAAAGTAGCAAATCAGAAAGCCTTTCTATCATAGATACCGCTAGGTAATAACATTTTATGTGTTTTTTTTTATTTTCTCAAAATTTAAACAATATCTACATTAGCCGACAATTTTTTTTTTTAATTAAAATCTTTACAGCGGTTTTCGAGTTAATTAACTTTTGCAGAACGGTTATAGGTTGAACCTACATCTGCCAAATTGACTGTCATTTATTTAGTCTGTTTTGCCGAATCAACATCAACATCGACTAAAATAGCTTTCAAAAACGTACAAATAATAAACTTGTTTTATCAAAATGGGTCTTCCGTTTGGGCAAAGTTCGGCACCTTTCGGCAAATTTGTGGTCGCCAATATCTAGATGACTAGGTATGTCAACAAACAAAATTGTCGTCGGACCCATTTTTTTGTTTGTCAACGGCTAACCCCAATAGGTCGCTGATTACCAACTTCTTTTGCCCTGAATGGATGATATAGACCCCAAGGGGATGTTAATTCAAAAGGATGTCAAACGAACTAAATATTTGTCGATGATATCTCACCCACACTTTGTTTTATGAAAATTTAAAGCGCTTAATGAAAGACCCTTTGCTGGAAAGCGTACGAATGGTCGACAAAAAAAATATCGACTGAACAAATACAAATTTCATCGACATGTTAAAATGTTGGCAGAGATCTGACCGACATAAAAAAGTTGACAATTTAAAACCCAGAATATATATAAATTTCGATTGAAAAGTTGTCGGTAAACATGTCGACTTTTATCTGCTTGGCCAAATATAGGATAGGCATACACCCAAACACAATTCCACACCAAATCCTATATTTGGCCAAGCAGGGGCTTCCACCGTGTGGATTGTCGAGATTTAAGGCTTTCTGAAAATGATTCACTTTGCCACTGGCGACCATTTGAGTCGATATTGTCATAATAGACTTTATAAGTGTCGAGATTTTGATCAGTCGGTATTTATATCAATCGAATTTTCAAAAGTCAACATTATGGCGGTCGATTCTATTGAATCATTACATTTAAAAATCGGGAAATCGTATTCAACCCCCCTTTACTATACCCATTCCTTAACAGCTCTAATTTTTTTAAGTAAATATTTTAAATGGAGCAACCCTGGAGGATCAGTGGTTTTGTTAAGTGTTAAAAAGAATTGTTAAATTTACATTGATTGCCAGACTGGTCGAAACAATCTTGCCGAATATCCTAAGGACTTTTGCTTAACCAACTTTAACGATATGGTGACTTAGTTATATGATAAATTAAAGATATATATATTTTTATATTTTATAAATTAAGGAAAATCTTCCAAACGGCATTTTAATCTTAAATCCAATATGAGAAGAGCCTTCAAAACTTTTATTGTCAACACTGTTGACTGTGCCCCTGCACGTCTGCAAAACGTGTATGTCAGTCATGCATTTTACTTTATTTAGGCATTTCATCTTTATGTTATGTATGTCAAAATTAAATCAAATTCAATTTATCCATATTTATTATCACAAAAAGCTTTATCCTCTCAACAAAAAAAAAAACAAACAACAACAAAGATTAAGATATAATCTGAAATAATCAAAAACTCCATAAAAATAAACTTTTAAAATAATAGCATTTATGACAGCTGAGCTTAGGTTTTTTCATCATCAAAGAAGAAAAATTCCATCGAACCACCTTCTTCTCTGTCGTCATTTAGAATCTAGAGATACATCTTGTGAGATTAAAATCTTCCTTTCAATTTCGTCTCATACTCTGCGCATTTTGAAATTAGAACCAATCTGTTTTTCATGTTTGAGGAATCACGTGCGTCAGGCACACGTTCTGATTATATAGGGAACGCGTTTTTTGTTTTTTGTTTTTTGTTTTTATCAAAAAGTAAAAATTTTACTTCGAGGCTTTTATAGTTTTACAACTGTATCTACCTCAATATAATTCCGTCTTTTGTTTTGTTTTGTTTGTTGGTATCCCTATCTGTTTTCGTGTACATCGTCACTCAACTGATGTGTTGTAACTTGTAACTAAAGGAGGTACGGTCGATAAATATAAACCTACAGGTATCTTACATCACAAATGGCTCTGGAAAACAAAATAGAACTTGGTGTAGCTCCTTCATAAGCATACTCTTCTTTTCCATTTCATAATTCCTGATTACAAAATCCCTGGAGAGTTTGTCATTGATACACTTACATCACAACAACATTCTGTTGAGAGAAATACGGGGGCGTGTATCTTGTATTCATATTTATATGAATTCAAACAGTTAAGAAAGCAGGGCCGTACCTTCAAATAAATTATTAGAAATGTTCAGCACAAATCATTATAACATCTTTTACTACAAAATCAGAAGTCTGCCTAGCTGGGGACTATTGATTAGTCATTGCGCTTAATATGAGCACATAGAAGTGTTTAGTTAAATGTTCAGCCGAGACCCTAGCTTTTTGTTAAATTGTGAAATTTGATGTTATCATTTTCGAAAACGTGTAAATAATCCAGTAAATTAACTATTTAAAACTTAAGCCCAGTACGCATCGCTCACACACAAAATTCTCTCCAAAATTCCGCCAAGTTAAAGTTTAGTCAAGAATTTTAGAGGCTTCAGTTCAAAAATAAAATGTTTGTACATCAACTTTCTGTAAAAATTTACCAAATAAAATAATAATTTATAAGGTATTATTTTCTGCGAAACCAAAAATTTAAATCGAGAAATATTTTGTACAAATAAAAACGATTTTTTCAGCGGCCATCCATTTTGTTGTGACCTATTATTCTCCAATGCGCAATGTCAAAATTGAGCCTAGCATTTGGCTGACGATTGGAGTAAAAAGTGGGTACTAAAATTTAGCGCGCAATGCGTATTAGTCTTTACCCGGTAAAATCTCGCAAATCAAATGTTCATATTACAAATTTTGCAGTACGAGATTTCGCAATTAAAAAAAATCGGTTTTCAAAATATAGTTTTCAAAAAATCGCAAAACTGCAGTCTCGCACTTATTTTTGCTGCAAAACTGCCACCGGTTTTGGAATAGGTGCGATGTATATGAAGTTTCTTAATTGCGAGATTATTGGGTGCAAAATAAAAATGCGAAATTTAAAAAGCGAGTTTTTTGAAATTGGGATTTTGAATGCAGAAGCGGTACGGGTTTTGAGGAAGGTGCGATTGCGATGTATATGTAGTTTTTTATTTAAGAGATTATTGTGTACAAGATAAAAAGCGAAATTTAAAAAGCGATTTTTTTGAAATTGTGATTTTTGTAGCAAAAGCGGTACGAGTTTTGGGCTAGGTGCGATGTATATGAAGTTTCTTATTTGCGAGATTATTGGGTGCAAATTGAAAATGCGAAATTTAAAAAAGCGAGTTTTTTTAAACTGGAATTTTTGTTGCAATAGAGGCACGAGTTTTGGGGTAGGTGCGATGTATATAAAATTTCTTATTTGCGAGAGTATTGGGTGCAAAATGAAAATGCGGAATTTAAAAAGCGAGTTTTTTGAAATTGGGATTTTTATTGCAAAAGCGGTACGGGTTTTGAGGTAGGCGCGGTTGCGATGTATATGTAGTTTCTTATTTGCAAAATTATTGGGTAAAAAATGAAAATGCGAAATTTAAAAAGCGAGTTCTTGAAATTAGGAGTTCATGTAAAGCGGGATTATTAATTTGCGAATTTTCGTTTTTCGAGATTAAGAAAAAAAGAACGAGATTTCCTTATTCGAGATTTTGATTTGCCAGATATCGTAGTGATCCCATTACTCGAGGGTGAGATTTCAAATTATTGTATTATATTTGAAAAGCCTATGATGTAGAGTGTAGTGCTTTGAACTCTAACGGAAGATTCCTAAGTATCATTTTCCAGCGTATGCCCTTAAAAATTAATTTGTGTCATAAATGCAAGACACGGATTCTATAGCCAAACACCGCACAAGTGATAGTTCGGCTTTTTTTCCCAAGCTCGCAAATTAATAAAATAACACTATTAAAATCCTTTCACGCCTTTCATATTTTTCAAAATTATTCATTCCTTTTTTTGTTTTATATTTATGCTTGCACTAAAGGAGTTTTGAATACCCTTAATATGAACAAGTACAGAGCAAGCGGAGTAGTAATTCAGTATGCAACAGATATCAAAGCAACCCTAAAAAAAATATATCTTTTTTTCTGGCTACTGGCCTGAATTATTCCTACAGTATGCAGATAGAACAAAACAAAAAAATACTCCTTTATCTTCTGGATGAATTACCAGCACTAGAAGCATAACAGCAGCAGAAGCAAAGGCAGAAGCAGCATCGTCATCATCATCAGCATTTTAGTAGTAACTCTGTTTTATATTATCTGTCCCTCCTGTGGCAGCCGTATCTCGCAGATAACAGCAGCTGTGCTACATCTCTAGCTCACTGAATACAGATGTAGCCGAGGCAAGCCTCCTTTTGCAGCACTTTTAGATGAAGCAAAAGTCAGCGTTTTTAAGGTGATTTGCTGTATTTTTGCTTACACAAAGGTGGGTGGAGTTTGGAGTAAGCATTATATGCTCCTAAGTATATGTATGTATATACGAGACACGGGGCAAACAGTTATGGAAAGTACAGTAGAAGGAGTGTAATTACTTTTCAAACTCTTGTGCATGTTTAATTGATTAAAAGCTGAGAGCAAAAAAAAAAAACTGAGTACTACTGCAAAGTCCATATAAAGTATAGTGAATGCATATTACGAAATCTTTTGTGTGTATGAACCTATCCACATAGATACACCATCTATCTTGTGGTAGGATATGTAGAACGACACGACGACGATACGGAGCTTCTGGTTGTAATGAGTTGAAGTGAAAAAAAAAGAAGAAAAGTGAACTTTTTTTTTATATTTTCTCCTTTCGGCTCTGTAATAATCTCTCTGGCTATGAGATATGAATTATTTTTTTTCTTTTCTTTTTTTTAAGGATTTTGTATTTTTTTCGTCCAACACCACAATTCATGATGATTTTTACTTCTGAATGAAAAATCCGATTAAAATTAAATTCAAGTAGTTGGTTTCTTTTTTTTTCATTTCAATTAAAGAAGGTACTAAAATGGATTTGCAATTAAATTGGATGGAAATATAGATTACGATGATAGCAAAAGACTAAAAAAAAAGTGTATTTAGCAATTTCGTTTATCGATCTAGAGATTGTTGGGTATCTAGAGTCAAACGACTTCACCGAATTCGTCCTCATTTGATATCTATAGGGTCTGAGGGATGATCATTAGAGAAGAAATCAATTTGTGTTGATAAAATGTTGATTCACTGATTTTGATTACTTACTATTAGATGCAATGTTAAAGTTTTGAATCTGTTTTTTTTTACACCTGTATCTTAAGGGACGAGGGGTTCAAATTTACAGTATTTTTTGGTACCAGTTGTTACTTGCTTCTCTAAAACAGGAGCAACATTTTTAAGACTTACCTAGGCCTCTTACGGCATTTTGGCAATAAAAGCATGTAAATTTGAAGTATATTCTTTTTACGGCAAACGACTTATCGCCAAAACGGAGTGAAGCTCTACTAACATTCCAGCTTCCGTAAAGTTTCGGTAAGGTCTTATCGAAGTTAAAATGACTATCGAAGTTAGAGTATTAGTTCGGAGTATATTACCCATTTCCAGCGATATTTTTTTGAACTAACCAGGCTCAGCATTTTGAGTAAAATATTGACCATGTGTAAGTAATATGTTACAAGTTTTGTTTAAGCACTGAACATTTTATAGTCGCGTCAGGGCTAAAGTTTAAAATATAAGCTCCATATGTATTCACGCCCGGAAGTAGGAAACAAACTATGTTCCCAAGGTATATTTTTCGGAGCTCACCAATAAAGCAAACGAGTACTGTCCTAAAAGTATCACGTAAAACAGGCGTAGATAGTCAACATGACATCGGGCTTATAAACGGTGATTTTTTAAGAGTTTGTTTTTTGAAAATTCAAAAAAACACAGAAACTTGTAAAAAGTGAATGAAATTTTTATTTGGATCGATAAATCAATTTCTGCCATTTACTTTTTAAAAATAATTTCACTTAAATGTTGCAAGCGGCTACGCTTCAGGTGGTCCATTCTGAAGGTCCAATTTTGGCAAACTTTTTCACACATTTCGGCCGGAATCTCACCAATGACGCGTTCAATGTTGGCTTCCAAGGCAGCAATCGTGTTTCGCTTGTCCCCATAGACAATAGACTTAACATAGCCCCACAAAAAATAGTCTAACGGGGTCAAATTACATGATCTTGGTGGCCAATTGACTGCGCCAAAACGTGAGATCAACTGCTCACCAAATTCGCCTCTCAATTGATGCATGGTTTCGCGTGCAGTGTGGCATGTGGCACCGTCCTGTTGGAACCACATGTCGACCGAGTTCAATTCTTTCATTTTCGGCAAAAAAAAATCTGTTATCATCGAACGGTACTTTTCACCATTGACCGTAACACTGCGGCCTTCATCGCCCTTGAAGAAGTACGGCCCAATGATGCCGCCTGCCCATAAACCGCACCAAACAGTGCATTTTTCGGGATGCATTGGCAGCTGCTGAATTGCCTCTGGCTGCTCTTCACTCCAAATACGGCAATTCTGCTTATTCACGTATCCATTTAGCCAAAAATGAGCGGAAAAAAAACGGACGTAGCTTGCGAAACACATTTTTCACAGAGCACGAATTTTGATAATAAATTTCAATAATTTGCAAACGTTGTTCAGGCGTAAGTCTATTCATGATGAAATGGCAAACAATACTGAATCGAAATGTCAAATGCTCGTGGAATTTGTCATGTGTGATCTGTCAAAAATATAAACGTCAAAAACCAAGAAGCAAAAAAATCACCCGTTAGGTTAATTGACTTTGCTCAATACTGACTTTGGACGAAATGTAACGTAAATGTAATGTTTTCAGTTTCTACTCTTTTAATATTCGTAATGGAAGTGGAGATTGTCATGTCAATCTTCAGGTCGAAACACCGTTTATCAAATTAATAACGTTGCAATCGACGCAAGACGCATTTTCAGTATTTTAGATGCCCGCCTATTCCGAGAGATCCATATTGACTTGCTATAGCCTAGGTACAGATGGGGTATATGCATACACATTAACTAATCAAGTATCCCGAAACCCCTTAATAATCCAAAAGCATGTTGAACTTCATAAAAGCCTCCAAATGGCTCGATAATGATTATCCATAGAAGTCATAGGTTATACAATTAGAAGTTACAACACTTGAACCTACTTTGAGGTATGTGTTCCGGTAACAAGATCAGCTGGCAGCCAATCTACCTAACCTAACCTAAGAGACAAACATCCTATCTTCCCTTTACATGCTGACAATTTTTCTTGGGCAGAGCATAGTCCCACTTTTAAAAAACCAGTGGCAGCGATATGCCAAGAAGCAGTCACGAAAGCCATAACTAATGTATCCAATTGCCCCATACAGCCTTCAAGAAATCCATAGTTTGATAAGAAATTTCGAAAGTGGACGCAGCAAAACATGACTGATAAGAAACAGCCCTGCAGAGAAAAACGAGAGCTGTTCGCTATCGCTGTCGAAATATAAAGAAGAACAAGACACCTTTACAAAGTACGAAACAAAAACCTGTAGGAATAGTGAAGAAGAGTCGGATACCATGTTGAAAATATCGAAGAACTACGCAAGAAGACGGACTGTTTACTACTTACTACAGAACTATTTAGGCCAGCTGACTAAAAAATGAGCTTAAGTGAACTTGTTTCTACGATGTTGTCATAACAGAGTTTGTCTGATAAATGGAACCTAAAAATCGTCTGCCCCGTCCACAACGAAACAGACTTTCTCAGCTCTCATGTCAACACCAGTTGCACAATCTTTCAAAAATCGCATATGCCTAACGATATTGAAATCATTTGCAGCATTCAGCGAGCTGTTAGCGTCACGTTTGCGCACATAGGTCTTGTGATAAACAAGAGCAAAACAAAACTTTTAACATCGACGAATACGGCCGAACCTCAGAGAGCTATAATTTCGACATCTGACAACAACAACAGACAAGTAATCATACGAATAATCGCTTGCCAATTGTCGTTTCTTTGGGCTCAAGAAGGAATTGTGTAGTTAAGGCCCCATCACAAATAATTAAGGAGACCCTAATAATACCAGTCTTACCTTTTGGAAGAATGTGGATGAAAAAATCCCTCGTCTCTTCGGGAGAAAAATTCTTCAGAAGATCTACGACCTCGAATGCGTTGAAGGGGTCTGGCGAGTTGTAAGGGAAATAATTCGGACCAGCCACGCAAATTGGAACTTATAGGCTTAGATGAATAAAACGCATATACAATTACTACACACCGATGCTTTGACTGGCAGCTTTTCCAATAGAACCTACTAGAGTTAGATTTCTCGAAAGTTGTCCCCAACCAGTTGAAGAGAATCTCAATCAAGAGTGAGCACTGGTGTAAGGCCGATCAAACTTGAGAAGTTTCACTATTGATATCAGCTTAGAAAAGGTCTCGGTAAAGTCTTATATCGAGTCTAATATGACTTACCGAAGCCATATCGAAGGTTAAATCTTAGTTGAGTTGTTGGTTAAAGCCGAGGTTCATCTGTGCCCACCTCTTTATAATAAAATGAATGTGTAAATTTCCAGCTGGATTGGACTACCTATGTACATGGGAAGTGATAGGACTCATTTCGCAAGATGAGCCTAGACCAATCTATGTTTCCATTGTAATCTGGAAAAATTTAGAAGATAAATTCAAGTGTTTTCAAGTTCAAACTTAATATCTATCAAATGAGCCAAATTCGAAGTATTAAAGTCGAGATATAGGTTCAGTATGTGTAGGTCACACTTACCCAACATAACCTTACAACAGTTTTAAAATCAAAATGTATTGGAATGTCACTTTAATGGCGTTTTCGTTTGGTAAATTTATATTTTGATCTATAAATTGATTTTTTTTTCGTAACGAATCGAATAGTTTTTTAGATTGATTTTTATTTGCTATAGTATTGGTGAATATTTGTGTCGGGCTAGCGGTATCAGCTGTCAAATATTGACTCGAACGTTGTTTTTAATTTCAAGTTTGTAAGTCCGAAGATGAGCTGGACGAATAAATTAATTTATGAAGTTAAAACTATTCTAATTCTTTCTTGCAACCCAAACAAATTATTATCAAACAAGAACTTGTCAAACTGATGCCTGTCAATAATGATGCTTAGTGCTGTTAGTATAAGAGGGGTAGATCTGCCGAAAAATCCGGATCTGCAATTATTTTAAAATTAAAACAGTAAGTCAATTTTGTTTTTTTGATTTTTTTGACAGATCTAAATTAAAAATAAATTGATTTTTGTTACCAAACGAAAACCCTACAAGAGTTCATTGATTTTTTGTTAAAAATTTAATTTGAAATATCGAAAAAAAAACGATACATTTTCCTAAAAGTAAAAAAAACAGCTGTTGCATAGGGAAACCCAGATTGGCTAGAAGAGATTTCTGTTGTGCTTAGTTAAATGTCTATCTCGCTCAAACCAAAAAACTGGCTGTACGCACACTTTAGTTGTTGTTGTTCCATTCAGAATATTCAATATGTAAAAAGTAAAGTAAAATAAAATAAAGCAAAGTAAAGTAAATTAAGGTAAAGGTAAGGTAAGGTAAGGTAGTAAACTAAAGGAAATTAAAGTAAAATAAATTACAGTAAAGTAAATTAAAGTAAAGTAAATTAAAATAAAGTAAAGTTAAGTAAAGTAAATTAAAGTAAAAGTAAAGTAAAATAAAGTGCATGGTTTTATTCTTTCTATTGTTAGATTTCAATAGCGAATTCTTTTGACAATTTCAATTTCTCTTTAGCTTCAAGAGCAGATATCTTCGATGCAGTTGTGCCTTTAGTTTTTCTTCGTGTTGCATCTTTTTCTACAAAGCTTCTTAATAAATTTATCTCCTTATAGTACATCTTGCGGTTTGATTTATTTATTTTATCTTTTCTGTGTAAACAAACAAAAAATGGATAAAACTTACGGTATTGACCATGACATAGATATTTTCAGATTCCTTGCATCTTTTATGTTTGATGTTTATGTTTATGGAGTTCAGGCGTTTTTATTATATTATTTAAACAAGGCGTACTTTATAGCTCAAGGAGATTCTATCTGCGGGGGGGTAGCTGAGTTATGACAGACGTTTGAAATTATATAGGTATATATGTAGTTTTTCTGAGCACTACTTGCCGTGACCTTCATCTTAAAGATGAAATTATGATTTTTTGATTAGTTAGTTGAACTCGACTCGACTCGCTCTTTCATTCTATTTCGAGAAGTTCAGTTTTGGATGATTTTCTTTTCAGTGCTGGCCGTTCGTTGCAACAGCTAGAGGGGATTATTTTTGTGTCTTAAGAAATGCTAGTAAAGTTTTGCCTTTTCACTGCAACGCGTACCGGCCCACCGCCATCGTGTGTCAAAGTCAGTCGTTTGAAACTTAGAGTTAGTTGGGTAAAGTAGCAAAAGAAGTTGCTCTTGGAGAATTTTACCGTTCAACTTGGAAATTGAATTTCTTGTGGTTTGTGTTTGTGGTGTGGTGGTGGCGATGATGGCGGCCAGAATAAAAGAAAAGGTAAGACAAAGTTTTTTTTTTTTTTTTTAATTTTGTTCGTTTTTAAGGGAAATTCGAATTCACGTCAAAACTGAAAATATAACAAAAAAAAAGTTTGACTGCTTCCTTTCTCCTTTTTGATTAAAGTTGGAATATTTAAATACTCTCGTCATGACTGATTAATATAGTAGCTACCTATTACCTAGTTGAAAGGGCGTTATAGGGCGGTGCTGGCGACGGAGATGATGTAGTCAATTAATGGCAGGATGAATGAAGGATGATGTTTATTTTGTGTTTCTTGAAAATAAAATAAAAAAAAAAAAAAATACGACACCTCGATGGGTGTTAATAGGTACTGGTATTCTGTGTTTTCTTTTTTTGTTTGTTTGTTTGTTAGTATCGATTTAGAGAAAATGGTTAGATACACAACAAATATCTTGAGGGAAATTTAAAAAGTATCTTTTTATTTTTCATTTTATTTTTTTTTTGTGTTGCTTCTTTTTGCTTTTAATGTCTATCATTCTTAGGCTGCTGTCACGTTCGGAATTGACATGCTTTTAGCAAAGGAAGGGTGTATTTTTTGGCAGTGGGATTTTGTTGATTTGCTTTGGAATTTGATCTTTTCCGAGAGGGTTCATTTTTTCTTTCAATTTTGTATCTTGAAGATTTTTTTTGAGTTAAATACATCAATTCGAGACTTTTTCTTTAAATTTAAATTGTGAGATGAATTAACCTTATTTTTTATTTGTTTGCTTTGTTATTTATTCTGTTGGATTTTAAGGAAAGCTTTGTAGAATATTTTAAATAGACTTACAGTATTTATGTAATAGGCGAAAGACTGTGCGATAATATAGCTGGTGTTGCTTGCGACACAAAACCATAATTAAAAGGGTTCTCCGTTCTCCGAAGCCAGATTCGGGAAAAGACAAGTATGTGCTCTAATCTTCTGACAAGATTTACATAAGGAAAACACTTGGCGTTGCGCCTAGTGGCAGTATTCGTAGTCCCAACGATTTATTGGTAGGAAATGCGTTCATTATCATTTAAACCCATGTTCTCTTTTTTCTTGCAATTGAACAATCATGCGATCTATTGTTCACCAAACAAAATATAGAGCGGGGATGACATTATTTTTTAATAAAAAAAAGAGTAAACTAAAGCCAAAAGTACTAACAACAAACAATAATTTCTTTTTTGATTGTATATGCTTTGAGATAAAAATATTGTAGCTGGCAACTCCCCCTTCCATCTCCACAGCAATTAGATAAAAACCAATGGATTTTCTTAAGTCCTACTGCGTTGAAGGGATTCTTCTTGAACTTTCGTTTGGTTTAAAAGAAATGCGTTTTAGTTAGCTTAGCAAAAGAGCTATACAATAAAATCGGAGTATGAGAACCAAGGTTTTTCTACGGAAAAAAATGTTGCTTGTTTTAAGACCGGAGTGCAGGCTCTTTGAAATATTGAAAGAAAGCTTGGGGATGAAAAACAGCAAAGCTAGAACTAGTGCCACTAAAATTGAATGGAATGAAAAAACTTCTCTTAGTAATACAAAATAATCCTGGAAAGCAAATGCCTTCGAATGGCTTGCCAGCAGATATCAGGGTCCATATATCGCCATTATCGATTCAAAGGTATTGTAACTATGTGATCTTTGCAAGAAATTATTCTAAGAATATCAGAGTGACATAATAAAAAATCTTAAAATTAAAAGAAATACTGTTAAAGTCAAATGCTTTTCAAGTCTGGGCTCACAATCTGTTTATAGACTCAATCCACAGTTAGGAGATGTATGCGGTGATGGCCGAACTCGGGATCCCAGCTAACCTAATTGCCATCATGTCAGATAGTCAAGCTGCATTAAATGCACTAAGCTCTTACTCCATCAGCTCAAAACTGGTATAGGAATGTGTGAGCAGACTTAATGAGCTGGGCAAGTAAAGTCTCACTTTATTGGCTGTCTGGGCATATAGGTATCCAGAGCAACGAAGAAACAAACTCCCTAGCAAAAAAAAATAAATAACGTCATTTTCAATGAGAACAGAATGGGAGAGAACGTGATCAAAAACAATCCGAAGAGGAGGTCAAAAGATCCAACATTTGGAATGAACTCACCAAGCTAAGATAGGCTGAACTACTGCTTGGGAACTACAACCAAATCCTATATTAACTTAAGTAGGAACAAACTAAGGGTAACAACAGCTCTCCTCACTGGCCACTGTAAATGTGAACCGTCACCTCAATATCCAGGCATTGGAGAGCAATGCCCTCTGTAGGCTTTGTATAAGGTGTACGGGGTCTATCAGTGAACAGATCGAATGTGCTATTTCTAAGGTTAGTAGATGGACTAGAAAGTGTGATCTGATGGTAAACTCGTCAAAAACTGAATTGGTCCTTTTTACAAACAAAAGGAAAATACCAAGCTTCAGAATACTTTCAATTGAAGGCACCAAGCTGAAAATTTCAGATCAGTCAAAGTAGCTTGTTGTGATTCTACATAGAAAATTAAACTGGAGTCAGAACACTAGGGAAAGAGCTAATCCTGTAACAGAATTTTTGGGAAATCTTGGGGACCGAATCCAAAAATTATAATGGGGATGTATTGGTGGTGATTTGGTCTGGTGGAATGCAATTGATAAAAGCACACATCTTAAGACCCTGACAGAGACTTGGGTGCATTGGAATAACGGGAGCCATGAGATCCACTACAACTGCAGTGTTAGTGGCGATAGTCAACCTGAAACGCACTTAAACTAAGTCAAGCTAATACCTGGAAAAAGACCACAATAGGAAACTTATGGGTGATAGTATTATGACAGATTATAAAACACCCGAACTCGAATTTCATAAACCATTTCAAACTGCATTCCCAAGCTGAGAAGAATGGACGAACAACCAACACTACACCAGAGAATCAGCAATATCAATCTATACTGATGGATCCAAAATGGTCAATGGTGTTGGTGCAGGCATTTTCTCAGCATTTCTTGAGCTAAACAACTCACTTAGACTCCCAGGTTTAACTAGTGTCTTTCAAGCGGAGGTTCTGGCAGTGACAACAGCTTCTAGACAAGGTAACATGATGGTGCTACCAGCGGCATTGGCATCGTTGATATCGATCAACGTTTGTAAAAGCGATTTCTGCCACTGTGATAAAATAGAAGCTTGTTTCTTGCTGCCGCGAAGAGTTTAAGGTTCTTTATACGCAGCATAATGTTCTGCTGGGTCCCGGAACACAGCGGCATACCTGGTAACGAAAATGGAGTTAGCAAGACAGGGATCAGTGCTTGACGTTAGTCAGGCAAAGCTGGTCAATATCCGATCCTGTTACATTAAACAGAAAATTTATGACAGCATTCTAAGGAAAACCAACGAAATGTGGAGTCTACTTAACACCTGTGAGACTACCAGGAAAATATTGCCATGCTTCAACTAGCAGAGGACAGACAAAATTATACAACTCAATAAGACATTCCTTCGCTCTTTTATAAGCATAATCACCGAACATAATTTACTATGGGATATAATAAATTCAAAATGAAACTCAGTACAGGTGACGAAGAGTTGCATCAGGACACCTCACGTTTTCTCTACCATTGCCATGCAATCTGATACCAGAGAAGGAATCTGCGCTAGGCAGCAACTTCATTAAAAATTTTGAAGAGCTCTTTAAGACTTTAGGAATTAATATATTGAACTTCGTCAATTCCTCCAAATGCCTTGACTGATTCAGAGAACACTGGTTATTGTCGGATAAGATTGATTACACTCCAAGGTAACACAATTGATCTTCATTGATCTAGGTGTGAGGATGACGTCATCAATTGTCGGCCAAATTACCTATAGCTTAACCTAAAATGTACGTGCAGCACCAGACCATATACTAGGTATAGGTTTGTAAGGTCAGCATTCACCAGAGTAACAAATTTCTGGGAAATCACCTATTAAAATCCTCTTCTATTAAAATACGTCAAATAATGAAATTCCTTAAGGGAATTAATTTGGAGGACGTGCTGTAGAATGAGAAGCCACATCCAATTCCAAAGGTCGCAGTGCATCAATACTTTAAATATTCATCGATTGAAACTATTACAACTGCACAAGTTAAGAAAACATTAGGAGTAATATTTAATTAATAAATAGCACCTTTAAACTATTCTAAGACTATAACAGGTTTTGGCGGGAAGATGAGTGAGTCGAAGAACGCTGTCTTCAAAATACCCAACTGCCGCGGCATACATATTGACATCATCGACAGCTTCAATCACCGACACTTGTTGCTCAGTTTAATCGTCGTCATACAAACATAACCAATACATGTGTATCGGCCAGGTCCTTCCCAGAGCTCATCATTCTTCTTTTTTGTTAATCTATTGAACAAATACAACTTTTTTTTGAAGAGGTACCATATTTGACCCACACTCTTTGAACATTTTTTGAAACAATGTTTCTTTTCAGTAACATTTTTTTAAGGAGAGTTTTTTTTTTAAATCCTTGTTATTTTGTTATTGTTTTTTTTTTTGTTCAAATTCCAATTGCAAACGTTTGTGTTTAAATTGAATGGAAAACTTTAATCCTTAAAAATGTAGGTTACGCACAAGTAAATTCACTCTAAACAGCAGAACCATAAAAAAAACATAAACATCCTTTTAGATGATCAAAATCAAATCTTCTGAAAAGCTCCAAGTCCATAAAAAAGAGACTTGGTTGAATCCGAACATTTCAAACAGTAAATCTACCCCCGGAGCTTGTCAAAAACATCTGTTTTTATTTCTGTTACAAAAATCCATAGAAAATCCTTTATACCGGATGTAACATAAATCAACGTCGTACTCTTACTGTATAAACACACCATTCCTTCCACCCACACCCATAAACTCGACTCGAACAAACACATACCTACAAAATTTTCTTAAAAGTCTCAAATGAGCCAAAAAAGACTATGTTGAAGTAAAAAATAATAAAAATAAAAAAAAACCGCTCCACGTTTGTAGAAGAAAAAAAAAAACACATTTTCCTAAAAACCAAACGAAATGCTTTTAAACAAAACTTAGTCGACCCCGACATCATTCCAATTGAACTAAAAAACAAAAAAAAAATTGAAATATAAACTAAGAAAAAAATACAACTACTATTTCCTAAGTGAAATCAAATATCCGAATCAAAGGCCGCAGGATACTATTTCACTCCTCAACAGACATACACAAACACAAGAACACAAAAAAAAAAAGAAATACTCGTACCTTCATAGAAATAACAACATCTGAAAACTGAAAGGATTGCTTCAAGCCATAAAAATAAAAATTGTAACACAACTTTTTCCCTATGACTTCCTTGGTTTCGTTATAAGCAGCATACTTTAGAAACAGAACGAAAAGGATCAACGACTGAGCGAGAGAGAAACACCGCAGATAGATTTAAAAAAAGAGAGAAGGAAAACCAACATGAAAAATGTGAAACGAAATGTGTGCTAAATACTATCATGACTAGGTTTATAGTTCTTCTTAGCTCTCATGCTGCTATTTTTTCTTCTGCTTGCAATACCTGCCATACTTGCCGTACTTCCGTTTATTTTTTTTTTCTAGGATAAAACACAGTATTCCATTTTCATAGCACATTATCGTTACAAACAGCAACCAGCTTTATAAAATAAGGGAGGGAGGTAGACAGAGCGAGAGAGAGAATGAAAATGTATTTTTTGAAGGAGATCTGTTTTTGTTTTACTTAAAAAATAAAAACCGGCAAAAGAAACTTTTAACAAACATACAAGCGCGCGTAAATGCATAGGAAAAGTGGGAAATCCGTTGAGTGAGAACGGCTCGCCTGCTTCGCTATTTCTTTGGGTTGTTTTTTTTTTTGATTTTTCGTTTTCAATTGTTGTTTTGCCTCGTAAACCCAATCACCACTTGTCACTTTTCTGTTCCGGAACAGAACAAAAACCCAAAAAGAACCAGCTCATATAATAAGAAGTCTACAGAGGAAAAGTAATTGTGCTCATACAAATCCTGCAGAACGGGGGCTGGGCTAAGTGACAAAAAAAGAAATTTACCGTGTATTATAGTTATATGGCCAGTAAAGAGCACAGTAGGGCATGATAATGACGTCTAGAAACTTGAGTATTAATATTCATTTGCAGTTGTGGTAATATCATCTTGAAAGTATGCAACATTTCTTTCAAATTTCCTTCGGTCAATATGAAGTTTATAACTCCGACAAAAATGGAAAAACGAAAATTCCTAAATTTTTTTCATAATAAGGAAAATTCGGAATTCTTTTCTTAAAATATTCAACCTTTAAAATTAAGTGGAGAGTGGGTATATTTCCCTAAAAAATTGAATTAAAACAGAAAGCAAGCTTTAAAAAACACAAACAGCGGCAACACTTACAATACCATGCAAACAATTTTTTTGAAAATTTTGTGTACATAATTAAATACTACATATTTCTCTTTGAAAGTTCAATGCTCTTACTAATTTTTAGTCAAATAGAAATGTTTAATTTTGCACTTTGTGAGAAAACTAAAAATAACGAAAGCAGAAGATTCTTAGTAGAAACGACTAAATATATTTTTAAAGTCGTTTTTTACTTAATTTTATTTACAAAATGTTTTGAAATTTTTTTCTAAACAAAATTTAGTATGGCAATACCAATTATTTAATAATAAAATTTTAAACATAATTTCAAAAAAATCGTATAATGTATTTAATTTAAAAAAACAAAAGAATTTTTGTTTTAAATCCAAAAAAATTCTATTCGAAATTTTTAGTACGGTATTTTAAATTTTAAGGAAATCCTGTGTCCTGTACAATTTTTTTCTAAGCCAAAGGTGGACTTTACCTAGAATAATGCTGAGTTTTTTTTATCAAAATCGTTACAGCCGCTTTCGAGATAATCAAGATTTTACTTTTTTGGCTCAAAAAAAAATTAATTAAAAAAGGTAATCGAGCCGCGTAAGTACCCAGTTTAAGAAAAATCGCCAAAGCAGCTTACGCTTTAGATCGACTTACAGACAGACAGAATCGCGTGATTTGTTTCCAAATGCAAAACATGCCCTTTATCGGAAGTAAAATGTCTCTTTAGAGCATATACCAAAAATTAGTGAAGTAAGGAAATTCATTATTTAAACTGCAGTTTCATTGACTCAACGAAAAATTCATTCGCGAAATAAATAAATTGTTTTCTGGTTTGATGAATTTTTTCATTGCGTCAACGAAAATTCTTTCATTCACTTTTGTCATTAACCCTAAATTAAATGCCTTTTCATTAAATTTGTATGAAAAAATTTCAAAATCATATAATGAATATTTATTGAAATATGCATAATTTTGTTAATTAACAAATGTAATTTGTTGTTTAATGAAATTCACCATTTAACTAATAAAATAATATAATTCATTACAAACAAATTTTATTCCCTTCATTTTAAACAGCAAATGTAACATGATTTTTCGTTCGGCGAAGTATTTACATTGATTCAAAGAATAATTTTATACCTGTATTAAGCGTAAATGTTCGCTAGACAAAAATAAAATAATTACTGAAAATTGAAAAAAAAAAAGGAAAAATGACAAATATCATTCCCGAAGCTTGCGTTCAAAATGTTCATGTTTGGTTTAGTAGTTTATTTCTTTAAATAATTCTTTGAACAAATTAACTCACACAACGAACAAATCGCTTTTAAGTGAATGCTTCTAAGTCAATTAATAAAAGAAGTTCTTTGACTCAACGAATTAATCCATAGTAAAATTATTGCATTTGGAAACAAAATCGAACTCGAGATTTTAATCAAACTTGGCATTACGATGATAGAGAAGGTCAAAAAATTGTGTCCCGCAATTCCGTCTGTCTGCCTGCATGTTTGTCTGTACAAGACAGCTGAAGAAAAGATTTTCTTTAAACTTGGTACTCAAGCTTATAAGGTGACTGGCTCGATTCTTTTTTCTAATCTTTTTTTAGCCCTATTGTTGGGGCTAAAATACAATTGTTTGCATTTAAAGTGCTTAACCTTATTTATCTCGAAAACGGCTCTGAAGATTATGATTAAATAAATCAATGCACTATTACAGGAGTAGTCTACATTTTAGTTTAAAACACATTTACATAAAATTTTATTAACGATAGAACAATTTTTTTTTATGGTCGACTGTCTCATTAAAACTTCCACAGATTTGGATTAAAATTTTTTTACAGGAGGTCCTTCGTAATTCTTAATAATTTTTTTAGAAAAAAATTAATTTGTATATTTTATTTAACATAAATCTATGATACGACTTAATTGATTTAAGAAAAACTTAATAGAGTAGTGATTTCATTCATTGTGTTAATGATTACACGTTAAGTAAACATTTTGTACGTACATTTATGAACCAAATTAATCCTCCCAACGAAAAAGACTATTAAGCAATTAAAGTGTTTTTGCGATAGTTTAAGAAGAATTAGTTGGTTCAACTATTGAAATCGTTGCCTTAACGCAAAATGCTTGGCCCAATGAAAACATGTATTAAGAATGAATGAATGATTCATTACTTAAGTTGACAAAATGAGTTCGTATACAAAAATCCATAAATTTATTTTAAAAATTAAAAAAAAAAAAAAAACAACATAACCCAAAAAGATCTTTGACGAAATCCACTGGAAAAACTCTAAATATGGCAACTCGGTGTAGGTTGGCATTTTGCCCTCAGATCACCTTTATGATAATTTAATTTTGTTTTTCATCCAACATTATCATGTATTATATCCTACTGTGCCAAGCTGTGGATTGGCTTGGCTTTGAATACAAAAGGATACATTGTTCTATATTTAAAAAAAATTACTGCTGGCACAGAAGTAGAACCGCAAAGATTTAGAACGGAAAGGGCCAGCGGGGGCGTGAGAG
Source organism: Philhelius pedissequus (assembly GCA_910595825.1). Lineage (NCBI taxonomy): Eukaryota > Metazoa > Arthropoda > Insecta > Diptera > Syrphidae > Philhelius > Philhelius pedissequus. The sequence goes on along the minus strand of OU343163.1, from coordinate 89,292,921 downwards.
CCTTACTTTGCCACAAAATCAAATTTCTTCCTCTGGCACTTACCCTACACCAACGTGTGAACTTACCAAAAAAAAAACCCAACCAAAAGTTCCTCACAAAAACCATAACAAAAAAGGAAGAAAAATTTGCATTCTGTGCGCTCTGGCACTTGAAAAAGTGGCCCAATTCTTTTTAATTTGTTGCCACGAGTGCTCAGACTCCCAGGGGCGGTGGGGTTGTTCCTCCTGCCGCCTGCTGCTACTGATATGACTTAGGCATCCCTTACCTACTCACCTGCCAAACGAATGAAATTTAGATTTTTTTTCCTCCGCTCCCCTACCCACTCCACTCCACTCTGCATCAGCCTTTGCCAGAAAGGAAGTCGGGAAAAAAATATTGAAATTAATGCACAAGTGTTCCTCGCTCATTAGTTAGTTCTGGGGCTTTTTTTTATTAGATACGGTGTATTTTTGAAATATTTTTCGAGGCCGTTTTTGTGGGCTCGCATAGCGAATATATGTACATATGCTTATTTAAGGGCTTCACGTGCATCGACATGAAAACCTGCATCTGTTTCACTTTCGCTTTCATCATTTTTATGCGAAACTCTATTCTTTCCATTAGAAGAAGCACGTTTTCAATATACACACTACACACCCAGGACACCTCACATTCATCCTGTTTTTTTTTTTTTTTTTTTTTTTTAATATTTTCCAAATGGATTTTTTTTGCTTAGGATGCATTTTGTCGAATTGCATTCAAGTACCGAAAGGAAAGTGTGAATGTTTGTGTATTATTATGTGGCACATATATAGCTTGACTCGTTGTCCTTGCAACAAGAGATTCCTTTCGTTTTGTTTTTCTAGAATTTTCACTTTTTTTTCTTTGATATATTTCAGTAAGAGAGAGAGGACGACGATGACGATGATGGGATGATGATGATGATGACGATGATGATGAAGATGATGATGGTACTGGTGATGGTAATGGGGATGTGAAAGATGCATAGGCATACACCAAGACCTAGAGAGGACGAATAAATATGATGGTAGGCAAAAAGAAGAGTGCTGTTTGAGGAATGAAAAATGAAAATAATTGAGGCCAAGTACCTTGTCGTCACGTATACATTTGTCATTTGTGTTGGCTGTTTGGGAATGGATGTGAAGCGCGCGCCTTTATGCGGACAAAAAAAAACCTTAGCATACTTAGCCTTGAGTTATAAAATAAATTTTCTTGTTATTTTGAAGTTGCTTCTTCGACTTTTTTATGATTTAGTAGGGGTAAGGGCACAGATTGAGGTCACTGGTCATCATCATCATCCTGATGGTTGAAATTTAATGGCTTTTTTATTTTAGTTTAACATCTTTCTTAAGGACTCCTTTTTGCGCATTGTAACTTTAGAGGTTGCTGCATATACCTACTCGTATTTCTCAAAGGTTAGAGAGTGCTTCTTTTGGAATGCATTAGATGATCTGTGTGAAGGATAAGAGTAAAGATAAAGGGTATGTTTGAGCAAAAAACAAACTTAGGTTAGATCGGGTGTTGGAGGTTACTTTGTCGCTTGCAAAAATGTTCTATTGACCTATCAGCAGTTTGTAGAGCAGAAAATTTATTGCCAACAAAAAAAAAACGAGGTGCAGTTTGGAAGGGATGGAAAAAGTACTTCAATTTGAATATAAATATGTCGAATTCTAAAAAGCCCCATAATATAGGGATATGGTTGAAGACTGTGTTTAAATATTTAAGTTTCTTCTTGATTTCATTAAACATTAGATGAATACAGCTAATTTTAATTACGTTCACAAAAAAAGAAAAAAAAAACAATTATATTCCACGACAGTTTTGCAGTCATTTGTCGCAGGTCCTGATGCTGGCGAAATTCAACTTTAGGGTGTTTCTATATGGTCTAAAATTTTACATTTTTCTTTACCTTTAAAATTTTTGGGACGCTTCTTTGATTTTTTAAAAGGTAAAATAAACTCAAAGCTTTTCGCGTTAAAAAAAACACACCTTACACGTACAAAGTGGCGCAATTTGCGAAATCAACATTATACAAATTACCCGTCAAAAGACGTGAATCGCTATACTCCTGAAGAACGCGGGATAATTGTTTCCAATTTTTTTAGACGAATATTCCTTCGGTGGTGATCCAACACCGTGAATTTCGGCGCAGATTTCCTGGTCGTCCGACATCACCTGGACAGACACTACGACCGACGTTTAACTAATCGCCCAAAATAGTGTAGGACAATATTAGAAGCTGCCAAGTCTAGCCGGACCCTGGAGCCGTCGTTCTGCTGAGAATATAGGCTCTGTAGCTGAAGACGTCAACCGCAGAGACCCCGGACTATTAACCACAGGACGTTCCAGGCAAATGGTCGGTCTTAAAAAAAATTTAGGTGAAAGAATTGAAGATGTTCCCTTACAAAGCGCAGAGAGTATATCAGATGTTATCTTTTGTACACCAAATCTACCCTTTCTGAATCTCGACACACAAGGAAGACAATTTTCCTTCAAAAGTCATCATGAACTGCGACGTCTATTCCCATCCAACTCGGTTGTCAGCAACTACACAGTGCACATGGTGTTCTGTTTACGCTGGAAGAGTCATTTAGCTTATATTTTTTCCGAAAACGCTGATATAAGCCAAACGATCACTCTGGACAGTAAGTCTAGCAGGGGCCTCGCTGAAAGACTATCTCTGTCACAATTAGATGAAGCTGTGGAACATGTGAATCCAACATCCAGTGCAAGGGCGCTTAGTGCCAGAGGTAATATCGAAATTCTGAGAGCTGAACTTCAGGTAGCCTGGCGGGCAAGAGGGCTGATTTTTTCGTCCCAAACAAGCCTTAGAAATTCTGGCAGGAATGAAAATAAATGCGATCATTTGGACCCGAATGGCCATTAATTCTGATGGCGGTCCCATTGCCGATATCATTTTCTCGAGTTAATGGAAAAAACCAGAACCAATTCTTCATTCATAAAAAAAATACAAAAATTTCAACTCCCGCCTTTACAACTCCGTTTTTAATATCACAGCAGTATTGAAATTCATTTTCAATCCGGATTCGTGAACTTTTAGTGTCTGATTTTGTCCATTCGGTATTATGGAATTCGGAATTCTCAAATTTTGTTATTACGGATTTTCCCCTTTCCATATATGTTTTCGTTTTTTTTAAATGTATTTTCCTTCGCAAATCATTTCTTCGTTAAAAACTCTGCCGGACTTAGATGAAAGTTTCCAGATAGTCAAGTTTACTGATTTTAATGTATGGGTCGTTTACATTTTTCACCACTGTTTGACTTGAAATCTGTTACTTAAACAGTTTATGTGATATGTGTGATGTTCTTTGAATTAAACAAAATTTATATAGCGAATAAAAGTAATTAAATAAATGGTTCGAATACGTTTTCTCCACTGTTTGATGTAATTTCGGAAATTAAATTTTAAGTTCGCAGACGATTTTTAGACATTCTGTGAAACTGCCAATACATATGTATATACACATCACCTAATGGTCTACACCATCTGTCCAAAAAGAAGGCATGGTCTACCACGTTGTCTTGTATCAAGAAAGGAGCTCCTAAGGACTTTCCGAGCCGGCTGCGGCTCCTCTTCGCTCATATGCGAGCTTCGCAGGTGACCTGTCTACCGGAGTCCACTGAGCTTAATTTTTGTCACATTATCTGCTTCTAGGTAGATCGCATACAGTTCATGATTGTAGCATCCCCGGAATCGCCTTGAATGTCTTTTACTATGACAAGCACCCAAGTTTCGGTTCCATATGTGAGTACGGTGGGACCACGGTACTATACAGAATCAACATATAGAAGTGTAGGTCGCATTTCCTTCTAAAACAGACTCTTTCATTACCTATATTATGATTGTTTAAAGTTTTTTAGAGCAAATTTGTCTGCTATGAAAAAAACACCCTGTGAACCATTCTTATAACAATTTATATGAGCCATTTGCATATACGGCAATTTTTATCGAATTTTTAGAATAGTTTTTTTGTATTAAAATTTAAATATACAATTTAGGACTACAAAGTTGAGTTAGAGCCTTTGCCACCATATTAGGTTTTGTGTAGACTTTCACGATATAAATTTATAATATAAAAAAAAATAATTTTAAAGAAAAATATTTTGAGAAAAAATGAACCTTTCAGAAAAAAGCTTTCCCAGATTACATGAGCTATAACATTAAATCTTTTGCATATACCGTTATATATTAAATAAAAAATATATCTGCCAAGTACCTATCTGCATCTCTGGGCGATGATATAATTGGTATCTTAAAACTTCTAAAAATATATAAAATTCATAAAATATGCTTTTTATGTTCCTTTTTTTTGTAATAACTATAAAAGCTATCCACACACGAAATTACGGAAGTCTATTTGTGAATATATAGACTTTCACAACAATACCCTTTTAAATCTCTACCTTCTTTAGATATTCTTTTTTTATGGGCTATAAAGATATCTAATTTATGACTTCCTTAACGACCTGACATATGAATTATCGTTTACAAAATAATTTGGTTAATTTTTTTTTTAGTTTTATTACTATGTAGGTACTTATAGTTTTATTACAAAAGTAAACGAAGAAAAGTGAGAAGTTTCTATAAAACTGTTAATAAAGAACTTATTCAACAGGTTACAAAATAAAGGAGATCCAATAACAAAATATAAATAATTCTGTACGAGAGTGAAAAGACATTTCGACTTAAGGTATCCGAAAGTTTCAAATGTAGACTAACAGAACTTTTTAGAGCTTATTTCTATTAGAACTTTAAAAACAAAATCGGTTAAATTTGAAGCGGAATACTACTATTAAGGATTTTATTTCATAAATGACATGATGGAAAATTTGAGGACATTCAGATTTAGTCTATTGTTTTTACACCACTCTATTAGTTTATTAATATCTTGCAGTCCAGAGACATTGATTTTACTATGAGAAAAAGTTTGGAAATCATCTACAAATCATAAGCCAACAGAATTTACAATACAATTTCGTAAGCTAAAGGCTAATAGATGAAACAAGAGTGGTCCCAAATGGATTCCTTGAGGTACTTCTGAGTTATTAAAGATTTGCGTTGAAAGATTTTAACATAAGCTTTTCTGTTTCTTTAGGTAAATTATTAGCCCAGAAGTTAGAATGAAAACTTCAGCTTGCTTAGTTGGGCTCTAAGAAATTGAATTTAAAGTGGTCAAAAGCCTTAGTGATGTTTTTTTAAAATAGTGCCAACCTGACCTGCTGTTCCAAGTTACAAAGGCAATACAAAAAGTGAAGATAACTAAATTAGTTACGTTTAACTTTCCACTAACCACAAACACAGGAATATAATTTTCATTTACCAATAGCCGCGAGAATTTTGAAGACTAACTGTAACTTCGCAATTAGCTTATAATTTTCAACAGCGTGCTTCAAAACAGATCTTATGAGTATTGGAGTGACAAAATAATACTTTCAGTTATCCCAAAAAATATACCTTTTCACAAGCAAGCAAATTTGTTCTAAATTTTTTGAGGAAAGTGGCAGTAAGATAGCCGTTCTTGATGTTCGTAAGTCAGGTAAGCGACAGAAGATGTCGACGTACCTGGAGGGAGTGTTGGCAATGCTGCCATGAACTCCAAGAACGCCACCTAGTAGCAAAAAATACAAACCACACCAAAACGAACAACGTAGTAGAGCAAGACAACGCAATTGTCTGATGTTAGACTATTTGAACCTTGAAGACTAGAAAGTTCAGTGAAGATATTTTTTTGACAAATAAATAATTCCTATATTAGGTTCGAACTATGTACTCGTAACAACGACCAACACTGACAAAACAACATCGACAGCGACTTTTTTATTTCATCCTCTAAGGAACTAAGCCTGTTTGGATAGAACAAGCTGAACACATCCACAACAACAAGAGACTGTAGGTTGACGGATACCACAGAGTTAATGGAAGACAGCATTATATTTCCACCCCGAAACAAGAACTTTAAAATCATGGAAATTGACGCAGTTTGGAAACGGCCGTGCACTGAACACCCAAAAACAGTCCCAGACGTCAAATGGCAAATACCGGCATGTTCCCGAATATATCCAAAACATGTACACTCATCGGCAATAGCTAAAGAAATATCTTAGAAGGATCCCCCTAGTGCGAGCTGAACATAACCAACAGCAAATATCAGACAGTTTTGAGCGAACTTCAGCAAGTAAACATTAGGTTGCGAACTCCATCCAACACCATATTAAACCAACAATAAGAGACTACAATCAATCAATAACATCAAGGGGCTGATTAGAAAAACTCCATCAATACGGGAAACCATTATCACAAAACAATGGTGAAGCTTTAAAGACTCATGACAAATCAGAGATATTCGCTGATTCTTGATGAACTGAAGGATTTCATTCATCCAGTAAGCCCAGGCACCTAACACGAAGAGAGCTTTATTTAGCGGCACTAATCCAGCGAGTGGCCCAGTTGACAACCCAAACCTTATCATGCCGAAGAAGTAGATGAAATAATCAGCGCTGCAAGTCAAAAAAGTCAACCGTTCCAGTTGGAATATTCTATTTTATCATAAAGAGGTTGCCACAGACTGTTATGACCCTTCTAACCCTCATCCTGTTAAGAACAACTATTTCCTCCAAAACTAAAGATTGTGGCAACCCCTAAAAATGGTGTGACGAACTAACTACTGGCCGATTTTCCTCCTCTTGAAAGAGCTGGCTTAGGAAGAAGCACTCAAAACTACCTCCGATCCTGAAGTTCCAGCGTGACACCACCATAGCGCCCTCAAAAGTCATTATTTAATCCTCCACTGATAAAAATTGTATTTTCTCTTCTTTCTCATAGGAGCTTCGTTGTGCAATTATCAACTAAGAAGAACTTGACCCTTTCTCTACAGTCTCACCAGACCAACCTGTACCAACTCACTGCGAAAACCAGTTGAGGCTTATCTATGCCGCCCCAACGGCATCACTAGCGGCAGTCCGAAGAGTATTGGGTACAGATTGTTAAATTTCTACAAGAAATGGGGAATCCGGAGTTTTCTTTCCCTAAGGAGACCCCGAAACGAGAGCCTCTGGCAGAAACTTAGTTCTCCGGGTCACAAATTGATCCATCATTGCTGCCATAAGTGAACGTTTAATACCTGGACATCAGCTTTAGCGAGTTGCTTAGGTTCAACCCGCACTCAAAAAAGCGAACAGATACTTCCACCCACTGACTACACCCAATGATGGCGAGAAGATCGGGACTAAGCAAACAGACGAGGATACTTCTGTAAAGGCAACTCCTGTACTCAGTCACAGCTACTCCTTCTTCTTCCCAGTCTAGTTCACGATTTCAAAGTCAGCGATGAAGGAACTCCAAAAGATACTAAGAATCACACCACAGAAACGAGGATCTCTAGAGAGAAGCAACTATAAGCCCGCTGGATAAATTAGATGAAGAGAAAGTTAGTCATTGAGCCACGACAACCCGAACCGAATTACTTCAGTGTGATGGAAAAGGTGGATACTAATATTTTCGGGAACAGCGCGGAAGCAGCTGGTTCTTTCTATTTTGGCACCGGGCCAGCCTATCACTCGCTACGGATCAATTCTAATCCAAATTTATCTACCAGATACTCAGAGGATCGTATCTGTAAACCAGAACAAGTTGATTGAATAAAGATTAGATTTTGGTACAAGGTTTGAAGACGTATGCTTCTACTGAAGTTTGGAGTTTTTCTTCAGGAAAACCCTGGCTAACCGGCCAACAAAATCTTCCTGGAAAGGACATGACAATTTCGAACGCAATAGTTGACAACTTAACGCCACAATACATATAAAAGAGGTTACAATTCGTCTTTAGAGCCATCTTTTGGCAAACAAAAAAAAGTTGAACGCAACAAATTTTTCAATATATTTTTTTCGATATTTATCGCACGCAACTTTTTGAAGTAAGTTCTTGAACAATAAGTTTCTATTGTTCAAGAACTTACTTCAAAAAGTTGCAAAATTTATCGAAAAAAAAAAATATTTTGAAAAATTTGTTGCATTCAACTTTTTTGTGTTCACTTAATTCATTTAGTATGATAAATATGATGAACGAATATTCAAAGCAACATGTTTCATACTCGTACATGTGAAATAATCGGATTTCTTTCTCTGACCTTTAAATTTGGAACGATATTTGCTGAAATCTTTTGAAAGAGCCATGGTAAATATCTTAATGTCAAAGTAGTCCTGGGTTATAAACATCGATGTAAATTCAATCATGAACTTTTTTATTAATATTCAGCCATATAGTACATACAAAAGTTAATGAAATTGAAACATAAAAAATGTACGACTTTTTAAATTTGAATAGATATTTAGAATGTTCATTAATTTTATTTGGAAATTTAATACCATCAATCCGTCAAAGTCTTAAATCGCAGATGTATCTCCTCATAAAATATATATATTTTTGACCCATCCTAAGTCAGAAGCTACAAAGTCCTTTAAAAAAAAAAAAACAAAAATTCTGGGTATCTTTTTACAGCAGTGGAAATAAACCATATACCCATTCAAAGAATTTTCTCCCATAAAATGGCCGGAAATAATCCCCTAAGATTATTAAAACGATGCAGCTTTATGTATTCTATATATTGTATATAAAGCAATTCTAATATATTACACACTGCCTTAATGGAACCCAAAAACTTACCTTTATTGCTGACCACCACACAATACAACACAAAAAATCGAATATGACTTCCAGGCATAACCTTTTCCAACACAGACACATAACCCACTCTTTTATTACTCAGGATATAATACCTACAACGAATTTATGCTCCTGACAAAAACTTAAGTTCTGGCTAACGCACAAAGGTTAGCCTGATAAAGCTTTTCCAATAAAACATTCTTTATGATATCCATCTTTCAATAGGTATACGAAAAAAAAACACATTATCTAAAAACCAATATTAGACTTTTGTGAGCAAATCTCAGGACAATAACAAATCCGAGAAAAAAATAGCCACAAACCATAATTTAGTGATATATAAAAAAATAATCGCTATTATCAATAAAAACGATAGGTTACGCACTATATTCGATAGATTCTACACTGTATACATGTAGATACGAGGTACAGTACTGTGCTAATATTTCTTGTCAAAATGCTCCTATTTTTTTCCGAGAGATTTACTTAAGACATGGTCCAGAGTGGACCATTGCGCACGGTCCAAACCAACAAGCGCCACTAGACAATTTGGACTCTTGAGAAATGACTAAGTTACAAAGTCGAAAAACACATTTCTTCCCAGAGTATAGTAGGTTCTATCGAAGCGTTACATCTTACCTCATTTTTTCTTAAAGAAACGAAAATGTAATCCTACTATATACTATTATAAATGTGAAAGTTGGGATGGATAATTGGATGGATGGATGTTTGTTGCTCAATAACGCCAGAACGCCTGCACAGATCTGAATGAAATTTGGCACAGAGATATATTATTGTATGGAATAGCACACAGGATGCTCTTTACCCCGGTAAAATGTATGGTTCCCGTGGGATAGTTTTGTTTTAATTGAGCATAGAAAAAATATAACATATCTGCTCATTCTACATTCTACAAAAAGCAAGACGCCTAAATGCTTATACACTCTCTCTCTCTCTTTTTCTCACACACACACACAAACACACTCACACATATGTGAATGAATGTTTGGCTGTTTGATCCCATGTTTGATAACACATCAACGATTTAAGAGATTTGGAAGAAATTTCATAGGTAGATAGATCAGGCACTGTCATTTTGATCCTGAAAAAATTGACAGTCCTATAGGAGAGGCTAAAATATGAAAAAGAATATATAGTAAACTATTGAATAGATTATAATGAAATTTGATAAGCAGATAGATGAGAAATTGGATTATCCTACAAACATTATCGATTCAAATCGGAGAGTTTGTGCATTTGTTCCGCTATCACGACTTAACGACTGAACGGTTTTTAATTAAATTTCGTTGTTTATTTATGTGATTTAATTAGAGCCCCGTGGTATAGAAAGGCCGTAGCATCGCATGGGTATCTGCTAGTTACAAACGATCGTCACCGACGATACCCGCTACCGAATTTCAATGAAAATACTCTTTGTCCACTCTACAAAAACCTCTGTCCGCGTTTTTATAAGTAACAAATCCAAAAAAGAAAACCTTCAATCCCCTATTGAGAACTTGCCCCCCTAGAAAACTCACTATAGCACTTATTTTAGTAATTTTCAATCTGATAATCATAATTCCAGTTCGATATAATCCTCGGTCATTATAGACATATGACCTCACCGAAAAATAAACTGAGGTTATGATTTTCGGTCATGACTTTAGAATTCACACCAAAAACATTACATGAGGAGTTACAATGATGAAAGACAATCATGGCCCATTCGACCACACTTTAAGTCTGTTTTGTTACTCGGATCATTTTAGTCTAAACTTTAGGTTGAGATTAGTTTCCCGATACGCTCGGACGTTATCAAGAATCAAAATACCATAAAGCAGTACCAGATCCACAAGTCGCACAAAAAACTACTCAAAACCGGAATAAGCATGAAGTGGAATATGCATGAACTGGAATAAGAAAATTCCTCAACTACCGTTTTGTAACCAGAATATCAGTTTACAAGACTGAAGAGCTACCGTAAACAGAAACTATTAAACTATAAATATTGTTTATTGTGAATTAAAAATTGTGTTTAATTAAGATTTTGTAATATGGTTCTAAAGAACTTTCGATTGGAACGTGTTTTCTTCGTTGCGAAACTGAAAATTACGTTACGTAACTAACGCACGCCATTTTGTTTAAAATGGTTGGAGAATTTGATAACATATTCAGTTCCTTTATTTTTAAATTGGTTGGGGAATTTGGTAAGGGATTTTTTAAAAAAGATTCGTGAATTTGGGAGGGACTTTTTTCGTATAAGGGATTTTTTTTAAAATTAAAAGTGTGAGGTGTGGAAAAATTGTTCAAATTGAATAATAGAAAGCCGGAATTAAAATTGTTGTAGGGCGTGACTCGGTGAACGCCAACAGTGTGACAGAAAAGTAGAGTTTGTGCGGCGCCCTAGAGTAAATAAGGCATTCTACTTATAAAATGGTAGTGGAATTTGATAAGTGATTTAGCATTCACTTGCTTCATTTTTTAAAATGATTGGCAAATTTGATATGAGCTTTTGAAAAAGGTTCGTGAATTCTGGAGACCTTTACCTTTTCAAGCATCTCTTACCAAATTCACCAACCAAAAAAATGTACGAAGTGTACGAATTCTATTGCAGCATTCAATATGAGCCTGCGATTTTTATGCACGCGCATGTTTTAGTGGAGTAAGAAAAGTAGAGATATTATTCCTCTCGCCTGGACAGAGTTAACTTAACATATGTGTAAAATCATTCTTGGAACCGAGAAGGAAACAAAAAAGGATCAAAGGTTAAAAATCGTAGGCGTGTAAAAGGAGACTTACACGATCCCTTTTATGGTATTTTCGCCTGTTTCACAGATTGCGTGAGGGATGCAGAACGGAAGTAAATTCAAGACTTTTTCAGGTTGAACTTTGACGTTTTTGATTTGTCAACTGCATGCTTCTCATTGTTAGAAAAATTGATGTAAATTAAAATAATTGAGTTGCAAAAATTGTTTTTCATTTTTAAATATGGTACCTATTTATAAAAAAAGTGAAGTACATAACTTTTGTTGTATACATAAATACATTTTTCTATATTCCGTACTTTATACAACAAGGTGTTTACGGACATCACAGCCGTGAGTCTAGGTTACCCAGCCTACAGGGATAAAAAAAAGTCTTTCGAAAATTTAGGAAACATAATTAAGTAGGTAATATGGGGCCTTTTTCATCAAATAGTCGGGTTCATTTACCCTCAGTCCATACCTGATAACTTTTTACAGCTCTAACTAAAACCCATTCGATCTGTTCCTCAGTGCCTTTTGAATTAATTCCAAGTGAACTAATTTATTTCTACAATGATATTTGCTATTTGAGAATAATGTCAGAACTAGATTCAATGTTGCTGTCAGAAACTGGATTCCTCTAATCTTTATTGAATTTCCTGCATTTGATTTCTTAAAAATTTGAATGCAAAAAAAATGTCTGACCAACAATATTTTTACAGCACTGTGTACATTGTATACTTATCCTAATCGAATATCTATACACAAAAAAAAAATATAAAGAAAAAAAAACTAAAGCTAACAAAAAAAAAAAAACTAACGTCCTTTGAAAAGTATTTTTTGATTTACAAAACTAGGGCAATACGGTCCATTAAATCGACTCGTTATAACAACCCCGTTCGAATAAATCAGTCTTCAAATTTATAACTTACAATGAATTCAATTTACGTGCGTTTCTTATTCGGGTACTTTTGGTTCGTATTTTTTTTTTAATTTTTTTTTTATTTCCGTCCATCTTTTGGTTTATATTTTTACGAACTTTTTGTCTCCATTCATTTCACCCACTAGGGGTTTCCGCAACATTAACCAATCTATTGGTTAAAGTTAAGAAATAAAAAAAAATATAAAAAAAAAACATTAAGGGACACACAAAAAAAAAATTACGAACCACCTCGTATCTCGGAACCGCAACAATCCATTCAGCTGGGAAAATACATGATGTTAGGTCGAAAAGAATGAAAAAAAAAGTTAAAAATTCTCATCTGAACCAGTAAATCTTCATTTTAAATCGATTAACGTGCCGATTTAGGTATTCCACTGGTAGCTTTTATAACCTTTATTAGTAGCCAACGTGTTACCAGGAACATCACGTTTTAAGATTAAAGTCTTAGATTCAACTTTAACACAGTTAGATAAGTTCTTTTGGTTTTTTTTTTTTTTTTAATCCGAATAAGTTTTTTTTCAATATTTTTAGAACCCGATAGAACCCGATTTCAAAAGGACAGTTTTAACTTTCTAAAAAATGAACACCTGGGATTCTTTTTTTAAGATACATCAGCGCCAGGAGCCCAAAAACAACCCTACCGTCTAATGATTTGTTGATCTACAGTGGCACCAAATGATTGATATATCGGATAATTATTAATTTCTATATTATCTATGTGAACGAGAAAATAAAATACACGACTTTACACTATCAGTTAGTTAACAGAAGTGATGCCAAATAATTTCATTTAATTAGGTTTAAATTTTTCCAGTTCAAGACCGATTCTCAACACAACTTGAACCACTGTGTGATCCCAGGCCAATATATCGGAGTCGTTGAAACACTACTGGCACTGGGTCATCTTAAATTCCTATATTTAAATAATAAAACAATATTTATGCAAAATTTCAAAGCATCCTTGTTCGTTTCATTTGAAATTAAACAGTAATTTTTTTAGGATATGAATTTTGTCTCCAAAAATTAAAATTTTGCCGTGGCAATTAGCCTTTCGCACCATAGTGCAGCATTCACAATCACAAAAAGAAATTAAATTACAGACAAAAAAAAATGGCCGAACAAAAGACCGAGAAGAAATTTTCAACTCAGTTTCTGAATTTTTGTTTTTGTTGTTCATTATATTTTTTGCTCCTGCAACCTTGTAACTTGTTGTGTGTGCTTGATGTATTTTTCACAGAGTATACTTCAACATTAACAAAAAAAAAAAGCGAACAGGAACAAAAATGTGAAGAGGTGAGTTGGTTTTTTTTTTGTTATGTTAGGGTAGATGAAGGAGCTGCTTTCACTCGTGCTTGCTTGGTTAGTTACTATAGCTATCCTACCTTTGAATACCGCAACTTCATTCATAAGCATTTTGCGTACCACCATAAGTAGAAAAAGGATCAAAAGAGAATAAATGGTAGATATATTTACATCCAAACCTAAAAAAAAAAAAGATTCAAATTTATTCATTTTACGAACGACAAAGGAGGAATATGTTGGTTATTCAGAAGAAAACCCACAGCAGAAGAAAGGGTTTTTTGATGAATTTTTTGTGGTTTTTCCAACAAAAAAAAAAGAAGAGAGATATGACAAAAGGATAAAATGTAAAACTGAGAGCAATACATATCTTTTTTTTTTCAAAAAAAAAAAAAATAAGAAAACATGGTTGTAATTAATTGCTCCACTCAGAGACACATTTGAACTATTTTTTTTTTGGTTCAGGTATTTGCGTAGAATTTGGTTATTTTAAGGGAGATAGTGATGGGCAGCTTAGTAAGTACTATTAAAATAAAATGCACGACTGGATCACAAGTATCTACTTGCTCTTATGTTCGATCACGTCGCGTCGCATGCATGAGATTCTTCGTAGAAACCGATAAATATAAGCCGTTTTTTTTTTTAATTATAAATAGTTTTAAATATTTTTTAATTTGGTATGTCAATTTTAAGTAATTAATTATATAAACTTAAAAACATAATCTTAAAAAAAATCGTACACCTGCTTTCGAAATATTGATTTATATTCTATTCGAAAATTTTGGTATGCAGTATTATTTTGAATTTGAAGGACCTCCTATATAAAAATTTTGATCAAATTCCGTTGAGTCGTTCCTGGGATAGTCGAAATTCGAAAAAAATGGCAGGTATACATTAAAGTTAAAAAAAAATGATTGACCAAAATGTAGACAATATAATGGCGCACTGATTTTATTTATCAAAATCGTTTGAGGCGTTTTCGATACACATAATTGAGAACTACCATTTTTGTCCAAATTTGTATATATTACCTATATTGCAAGAAAACAGACTGGGGTGCTTGTGAACGTGATTTGGTGAGTTCTTATTTAAAAAAAAAGTATAAGATGTATATTTTAGCCAGACGCAAATTTCAACATAGAAAATTTTAGACAAGCAAGTTTGACAACCATTGAAATAATCAACCACAGTTCGAATAGAATTACCAGACATTAGTCTTTCCGTTCAGATTACCCAACATCAGTGAAACAAAATAGAGGCAATTAGATCATCTTACATTCTTGTTGTGCGGTTAAAAAAAAAACAATATTTGCACTTGAGATTGCGTTTGAGATATGGTTCTAGTCTAAGCTGGGATGCACAGGGAGAGGAATGCAGCTTTAATAAAATGAGAGGGAAAATAGAGACACGTACAAACATCCAAATTCGTGCTCCACACTTTTTTAAAACTAAAACACAATTATTCAAAATAGGAGTGACTCTTTACATGCCAATTTATAATAGTTCTGTTTATAAAAGTACAGATTATGCGACGGCATTCTACTTCCGAAGCTAAGTTGTTTGATTATACAGACTCCCAACCGCGTAAATCGGTCGACGAATATATCTCACGGCAAACAACTCTTAAAAGTCGAAATTTATCTATTCTCGTTCAATCAAAATAGCAGGGTAGAGAAAGGAACCAAATTTCGAACACCACTAAATTAACATTTCAGCTTCGATAAGACATTATCGAAAGTTTATAGAAGCTCAAATGTTGATAGAGTAGGCTTGGGGAACTTGAAATCCAATGGTCTTAGATGGTGATTTTGAGTTGTCTGTCTGAAGGTACGAAAAAGTTTGTGAAAGAAAATGTTGTCATTTAGAATAGGGAAATGCAGCCAGAGTCCCACTTCTTCAATATTTCCATATTGCTAATGTTTTTAAGGAGATGTAGCTACGAGTATATGCATGTACTGTGGAATCACGGTGGTAGGCAACTTTTTTCTAGGTGGGAATACATACCATTTAAAAAAAATATATACTTTCTCAGAAGTTTTTAAGGTCTTGAATTCGAACACAAAGTACATTACCACATTATGTTTTCGAAATATTTCAATGAAATAGGTCAAAAACGCAGTTTTTTAATGTTATTTTTTTACTGTGTTTTATAAAAGTCAAATCGTACGTATTTTACGTATTTTCAGAAATAATTAATTAATTGTAACGTTTTTTCTTCATAGTTTTCAAGTATGGATATTTACGAGCGTAAAAATTGTTTTAAAAAATATCGAAATGTATTAGTACTTTCAAGTGAAATAAGAAATTTTGTGGAAAAGACTTATTTCGCTGTGAAACATAACTTCAAACATGACTGAAAACGGTATTTTTTTAACTTTGAGATGTAAATATTTCAAAAACGTTATGTAGGTCAGATGAAAGGGGAGAATTACACCAACAAGTTTTACTTAAACACATTGGGTCTGGTTGAATCGTCTGTAGTGTTTTCTCAAACTAGATGATGTTTAGATGTTTGAGGGAGTTCCAACACAATTTCTCTTTCTGCGTTCGAGATAATAATTACAACATGTGTATTTTTTTTTTTCAAAATGCGCTACTAATTAGTGAAATATTTTATTTTGTTTTGTATATTGTTTAAATAACTTTTTGGTAGTATAAAATAGTATCGAGTACCAAATAAAACGTTGCCCATCACTAAGTAATTTTTTTTGTCTGCTATTTTCGTCCTTTCATTGTTTTTTTTTTGTTTTTGTATGTTTGTTTCCATTTCGCATATCTATTTGCCTGGACATTAGATGAGAAATAACAAAAAAAAAAAAGAGGACAAAGTATACCTACTATTTTGGGTAATTGCTGTATGCACCTACATATTTTTTTTCAGTCCTTTTTTTATAAAAAAAAATTAATTGGAGCAGAAAATTCAGAAAAGTAGTAGTATTTTTATTTTGTCATTGCGAATTGTTTGTTGACAAATTATACTTTGCATATTTATTCTTTAGGTTATACAATTAAAACAAAAACCCAAATTAGTTTAACAGGGGGGTCTACCACTCCCATCCCAACTCATGACCACGCAAACGCCATCACGTACCATCAAGGTAGAATTTGTGAATATTTAATTTTCTAAGGAAGACTAAATATTGTATAATAATGTAATTGGTTACAGGACGTTATTTTCCAAGCAATACGCAAACAAAATGGTTGGTAGGTATTTTTTTTATTGAAGAATTATTGGGAAATTGGTGCGAGCTTGATTAGTAATTAAAATCCTTTATTAGGGTTTTTTCGAGATAATAAAAGGTTAGGGAAATTTTTTTTGATAAAATTGCAGATACAATAAAAATAAGAAAGGAATAACCTTTTTTAATTGCTATACGATTTTGTAATTGTGACATTAATTTTAAATAAATTAATTTTGTATTGCAAAGAGTATGACGAGTTGCTGAATGGAAAATTTGAATTTCCGAAAAGGAATTAGAGCAATTGGATATTTTAATGAAATATAGAAAATAGACATACGAGTACATTACTGCGTGCATTGTCGGTGCAATTGGATAGATCGTACGTTCTTGCTCTTATAATCGATTGCATCGTAAGCACAAAATTCTTGTATCAAAAGGCTAAATATATTTTAAAGCCATTTTTTACTTAATTGTTTACAAACAAAATTTAATAAATTTTGTTTGTGAAGTTGGTATATGTTAATCTTAAGTATTTAATAATTTAAACTTAACAACATAATATACACAACACATGAATTGAAAATTTGGTATGCAGTATTACTTAGAACTCGAAGGAACTGCTGTATAAAAAAAATTGGATCGAAATACGTTGAGCTCTTAATGAAAAAGTGTTTACAAACAATTCAAAACAAAATGTATATTTTTTTTTTATGATCTACACGCGCTAAAGGGATTGTAAATACCCTTTAAATGTTTCAACACAGCGCGGGCGTGAGGTTGAGGTTAAGGAAGAGAAAGAATGATAGGAAAGATGTGTGGCACGATATTCGGAGACTGTAGGTGGTTGTTGTCTCAGATTTTATCTCCAGGGATGGCGGCTGAACTAATGTGGAGAAATTTCCGTGTCTTATTTATCTATGTCCCTTATAATTCGCATTAATTTTTTTATTTTTTGTCATATTTTATCGGTATACTAGTTTCACTCAATCACATATTGTTAGTTCTATGCCTAAACAGCATGTAATGAGTAAACCAGCAACTCAAATTTTGAGCGTCTTGGAACCATAAAGAAAAATAAGAAGACATTGACTACGGAAGGGATCGAACCTGTGCACATGAGGTTGACAGGCGAACACACAACTATCGCGTCACGGCCACTCCTATATTAGTGCACTGCATTTTTGTTAATCAAAATCTTTAGAACCGTTTTCGAAATAATTAGGATTTACAATTTTTGGTATAAGAAATTGCTAGTTTTGGGGCTAGAAAAAATATAAGTCTGCTAATAAGCTTAATTACCAAGTTGGAAGAAAATCGCTTCACCGGTTTAGGCTAAAGATCGACCTACAGAAAGACAGACGGAATGACGGGACCAACTTTTCTGGTGGTCAACCATTGGTAGATTTATTTTTATAAAACTTGGGACGAACTGTTAAGTGAAGAGATTGTTTCTTTAGCCGTACAACACGTATGTTGAGTTCTTTACATCCTTGTTTAAAATTAAAAGGTGTGAGTGTAATTAAGGGTGCTTTTTTTAAACCAATAGTAACTTTGATT
Organism: Philhelius pedissequus; assembly: GCA_910595825.1. NCBI lineage: Eukaryota > Metazoa > Arthropoda > Insecta > Diptera > Syrphidae > Philhelius > Philhelius pedissequus. Next base: position 89,274,512 of record OU343163.1, on the reverse strand, counting down.
TTAGATTAGATACGAGTTTATTCTAAAGGAAATACCGTTAAATATAACATGTTGACTGGCCGGCAAAATGGGTCATCTAAATCGCTAGGACTTATTTTTTTACGGATATTTTGAAATATAAATTTTATAAAATGAAGACTCAAGCTCAAACTGCACTCAATGACACATAGACAACAGATCGGTACATTGTGATACCACTTGAAGAGATATCTCTTTAATTAAACCATTTGGAGACACTAATGAAACAATGTAGCTGGTGAATCTCTATTTGTCAAAGGCCAGCATTTTGAACGTCTTGGAACCATTTTTGGTCATATAAGTCTAGTGACATTAAAAATGCACGAAAGAGTTCGCATTGTCATCAACAATGGCGACGTCCATTGATTGATTGCACAATGAAATTGTTATACAAAAAAAACTTGAAATAAATTTGAAAAACATAATTAAGAAATTTCCAACATCTAACAGAACAAAATCGTTTGGAAGTTTCTGGGACACCCTGCAAAAATTCGACTCCCTTTCTCACTCAAATGGTAGCATGTACTTTAGAGGAGCACGTTTACAGCCCTACAAGCTTTTGCAATTAAAGCGACTTCGTTTAGGTCTTTTGTCAAAAAGCTATCTACTATAGTAAATCCTTTGAGATAATTTGCCAAAGGTTTTACAACAGATACTCCTATTTGCCATAACGCTTCAAAAAAAAAAAAAAAAAAAAAAACTTTCGACTGCATGTTTCACAAATCCCGCTTTTGCCTTTCAACTGGGTTTTTCTTTTATAGTCACACACAAAAAAAAATCCCAGCACACAGAAGGTACATTTACAGTTGGGTGGAGAACTTCACAACAAAAATGGCGACTTTTTTTCATCTGATTCTTTTGAATGTGTATACTTTTGTTTCAATGATATGATTTTAATTGAAATCTAATGATTAAATTTTTTCATACAAAAACATCTAAATTTGAATATTTGTCCCAAAACTAAACACTTACTCTTTTTAATTAATTCTATTTCAATGTGAAATTTCAACTCACCTGAAAAAGAAAAAAAAACTAAATGTTAATAAATTTCATTCAAAAAATTGAAAAAAATTTGTGAAATATGATAAAAGCGCTAAATTATATTTTTAGAGTTTGACTGCAAAAAGTTTATAGTCACAAAAAAGAAAAACATTTTGACGGGTATGTCACTGATTTATCAACCATTTATAGAAATATCATATTTAGAAACTGCAGTTAAAAAAAAGTGAAATTAAGTTTTAAATGCAATTTGTTACGAGTGTGACACAAGTGAAGATATGTGTTGAATGAATATAATAAATAGGGGTGTTGTGAACTGCGACCTAAAGATCTATTTCAACCCCCCCCCCCACACCCTTGCTTAGAACTGTATGAGTCCAGATTTATTCCGCTTAGGGCCAATTTTTCAATAGTCAGTTAAGCAGTCAGCTAGTACAAATTCTCCAGATAGAACACAAATCAGTTTTTCAACAGTCAGCTCCAACTTAAACTAGGAATAAAGTTATCAGCTCATTTTAGAACGGAATAAGGAGTTATCTGTGGAATAAAATAAATATTTATTTTCGATGTCAAAAACACTTTGAAAAATGATTGCTTTGCAATGAACGTTAAGCAAAAATTAATTTCTATGAAAAGTTCGATACTCGAAATAAAAGTGACGTTCAAATTAAATTATTCTATAGATTGTTTTTTCTTGATTAAAAATTCGATCTTGTTATCCGGTTGTTTAACAGTCAAATAAGTTTATTCCTCTGGCAACTAACTGCCTCTTTAACTGGAGATTGAAAAATCGGCTTTTAGAAATTTTAGTATCTGGAGTACTAAAGTATTTGCTGGAATAGCTCGCTCTCCTCTCCCTGGTAAAAAGCTAGGTGCTTTTTCCTGTGATGCATTAGTGGTCCGCATCTGCCTGACAGAATCTACACGTGACACTGTTTACCAGGGGAAAACTACTTCTGAGTTTACAGTGACTAGTGAGGAAGCACGTTATGATTTTAAGTTTATTTCTATTTCTAAGCTGATGCAATCAACAGTTTTGTAGGGTCCAGGGCGCATGGAGTCTACCTCCTCATTACCCTGGATACCTATATGGGCAGGTACCAAATGAAGTGAAACCTTATGAGTTTTTGCATAGTTCATTCAGTTAGCCTATACATTCCCCCACCAATTTGGAGCTAATGACATAAGAGCTTGACTGTCCGACATGATGGCAATATATTGGTTTTGATAATTCCTTTCGAGATTAAGATCCGCACATTTTGCTATGGCATGAACTTCCACTTGAAAAATGCTTGTAGTTTGTCCCATCGGTATGGAACATTTATAGGCTTAAAGGACCCTCAGACGATCTCGATACATCAATGTACCACTTGATCACATTAAATGTGTAGCTTATTGTTTCACCTCTCCACTCTTTCTTGCTACTTATCACCGTTTTGAAGTTTTTCTTGAAGCTATATTCTTTAATCATGTCGTCTTTCGGAATGCCAATTAGGGTAGTTACTGTTGACTTAGGAATGCACTTCTTAAACCTTAGGTTTATGGAGTTCCCAGCCTAAGTCCCTTCTATTGCAAATCTCATGATGACTCCATTTGCAGTACTATCAATAACATCGTGAAGAGGAGACAGTTGAAGGATAACCTCCATAGCTGCTATAGGGCAAGTTCTCATTGATCCTGTAATACATGTTGTTGAACCGGGGTTTTCCAACAGTGAATGTAAACATATGGGAAATTGCAATTGCAATGAAACATTCTTCACGTAGAGTTCTAGACGTGCAAATTTAGTCCCTCCTCGAGGTACCAACTGGGCAACTTTTGGGGAAGTTCCATGTGGCGGTAAAGATAAACCAATTTGATCCAAAAAGAGATTAAAAGCCCTCTGAGTTTTCACAGAATCTGAAACTGAGCGGCTAATCTAATGGTTAGTCAGAGGTGCGGTGGTGTATAAGCGAAAGGTTCCTGGGCAGGAGGAGTAACCCGCCACTGAAAGGAGTCGCATCGTTCAGTGGTGATTATCGTGAGTTTTATGAGGTTTTTAGGAGAGTTTTGAGGTTTTGGGAGGTGCGATGTTCCACTTGAGTAGACGATCAGGTATATGGAGGGTAAGGACAATCGGGAAGATGTTGACTAATGGATAGTGTAGGTGGACACCTAGAGGAAAGCCGAATTTTGATATTAGTCACATCAGTTGAGTTTCTGAGGGGATCATTGACTTGCTTAATAGAAAATCAATGTATCAGTTCTTGGTACATTTTGGTACATCCCATGGTGTGTCGGCCTTTTTCTTTTTCTTCCGTCCATCGGATACTCGAATTTAAGGGTTTTATGTAGATGTGTACACTTTTAGCTCACCGCTATCTCGATATGTGACTGGGTGTCGTATATCTGAAGCCGCCAGGCTTCGATTCTTAAGGGGCTCATCTGGAAGTGGCCTTTACGGCTGCTAAGCTCGACCGGAAGCTATAATCTGGGTGAGACGGGAGACAGTTGCGTCCGGGTCATGTGCGTTCTGTTGTCTTGTATCGTGGTGGCTGTGGTTGCCCAACATCGCGGCAACAAATGGTTTCCAAAGATTCTGTTTTACATCTATGAGCCTTGGATTCGTGGTTAAATAGACTTCGTCCCTCGCAAGAGGTAATGAACTAGGCCTTAAGCTATCCATTGAAGTTGTTACTGGGGTGGTTCGCTGCTCTGGGTGTTGGTCAACTCCTTTCTTCGACTCTGTATGTGGGTAGGCCTACCGTTTAACTGGCGGCTGTACACGTTAAACTAAATCACTGTTATGCTCCATTAATACAAATACATGTGAACCTTTGGACTTTTTTTCGAGTGAATTCCTAGTTGTTACTAATTCAGTGTCCAGCATCTCATCAATCCACCTGATTATGTTGATCGGTACATACTTCCTTACAAGAGCTTTGGTGACAGCGTCATGGGAGGCATTGTCAAAGGCTCCCTCTCTGTCTCTTTTACGTTCAGCAAATATTTCCCAATTTGTATTTTAATGTGATATCTATAACTATGATCATAGGGTCAACAGAGAACCCACACTATTTTATTCTATTTTCTATTTTACTTAATACAACAATTTTGACAGCCAGAGTGTCTCCTAAACGATTATTACTCGAAAATTCATTAAATCACTCATCCTAATCACTCCAACTATAAGACATCTTCAAAAGTTTGAAAATCTGAAAAACTTTTTTTCATTTTGTAAAACTCTTTAGCTATGTGTAAAGCGAGTAAAAACCAATTACTGTCGTAGAGTGTTTGCAATAGATCCTCTAGGAAGCTGAGAATGGTTCTTTTTTCTGCATTTGTTTTTACTGATTTTCTTTTACAGGGTGACATTTTATTTCACTCGAAACGAAATATTGTTAAGGATAGGGCTTAGAATTATATTTAATATAATAATATAGAGATTGCCGGGACGAAACGCAAATTTTGTGGACTAAAGGCCGTTAAAAGCCATTTTGAATCAATAATTCGACAAGTCCAATTAAATATAATGCTAAGTCTTCTACTTGGCAAGGTATTTTAGTAGTATATAGACTTGTATTATAAAAAAAAACACCTTCTTATGAACTATGTCTGGCCAAGGACAAAATCTTCCAATTTTAATGATTAAAATTTTAATCTTGTTGGATAAAGTTCACGTTGCTTTTTTGTCAAGTTGAAGTGAACTTAACAAAAATTGCGTATTGGTAAGGCGCTCACTAACCAACTGATGAGTCCAGGTGAGATTGCCGGGCGAAACGCAAATTTTCCTTTTGCCTCCTCTTCTCTTTTTTCATACTTTTGCAAGACTGTCACTTAGTATAGTACGCCAAATTTTGAGGAAAGATAGAGCGAGAGAGATAGATTGAGAAAGAGCAGGGGCAGAGAGGAAGATAGATAGAGAGAGAGAGAGAGAGAGAGAGAGAGAGAGAGAGAGAGAGGGAGAGAGAAAGAGAGAGAGAAAGAAATAAAAAAGAGAAAGAGAAAGAAATAGACAGAGAGAGAGAAAGTGAAAAATCAAACTCGAGATTCTAATCAAACTTGACATTACTATGATAGAGAACACCAACAAAGTGGATCCCGCACTTCCAACTGTTTATCTGTCTGTAGGTCTGTCTAGAGCCTATACGGCTGAAGCAATGACTCAAAACTTGGTCAATTTTTAATCTTTTTTTTTGCCCCAAAAATAACGGTACCTGCCATTGAAAATTTTTGAGCAAAAATGGCAAATCTCAACTATCTCCCAAACGACTCTAACGATTTAAAAAAAAAAAATCAGTGCACCATTATAGATATATTTTACATTTTAGTCAATAATGCGATATAACCGTTTTATCGATGTTCGACTCTCATTAACGGCTCGACGGATTTCGATCAAAATTTTTATATAAGAGGTCCAAAAGTTTCAAAAAATGTTTTTCTTTGGATTTTTTTTGGAAAAAATATAATTTTTTGTTGAAAATTCAATACATATTTCGAAAACGATCGAAGATGTTGAAATTTTTTTTTGTGAAAATTCAAAATTTTGTTGAAGGTTTTTGTTTCGAAATTCAAAAATTTTCTCTTTTAGTTCCAGAAGTTTTTTCGTCGCACACTTCGATGCACTATTTCGCGAATTTAACCAATATTAAGCACTATTTTTACATATTGACAGATAGGTGCCACCCAGGTGTGCAATTTATTTCTAACTTTTTCAATTTTCATCATCAAATAGTCAATTGGAAACAAGAACATTTTATACGGTCATAAACTGTTCAATTCACTTGTTACGTTTAATTAAGCGGGGAATACTGCAGGGTTGGTCGACCCCAACGAAACTTTATAATGTCATTTTCAGACCTATCACCGCCAAATGGTCATCAAAGTTTATTAATTTAAAGCACCCTGTACCTGTTTATTACATAAACTTTATATATTATATTTTTTTTTAACATCACACGAACAGAATAAATAACTTAACAGGAACTTTTTAAGCATTTGCCTGCCTCGATTTCTTCCTCTAATATTTGCAAAGACTGTCTTGGCTGTATGCATGCAGCAACGAATTGCCTGAATTTTTTTTCTTTAGTTTCCTAGTAAAAAAGTAGGAAAAAAGAGAGAAGTGTTGTGGTAACAAGAGTAAGGGAATGGTGGCTAAAGTTCCCTCATCAGAAGGGGGGGTTGAGTTTGAAACGGAAGACATGGGTGTAAATAACAAGACTGTGCCGTCTTGATATTTTTTTTGCTTATTAAAAAATAGGAAGCTTGCTTGTCGCCACTGGTCGTTTATTTTTCTGTGCCCTGATCCTTTTTCAGAGCTATACACAAGATGCTTGTTGTTTTTTGTTCTTCTTTTGTTTAATTTTTTTTTTTGATAAAAACTTAGCTTGCTTGTTAACATTTTAAACTTAATGATCCGATGGAAATTTAATGATGTCACTTTAATAGAATGAACTGAACCCACTATATAGGAGGGTGTGAGGTGGGTGTGCCAAAAGGAGATTAGTGAGCTGAAGGAAAAAAACCAACATCTCTCTATACAAAATAGAATCCTTATTCATCGACCTCCATATACCAAGTTTATACCAACCTGGGGGTGTTCTTCTTTCCTAGAAGCTCTCGTGTAGCGTATCTTGTCGTCGAAGACATACCTATAGTATACATGGAATTTTATGAAATAACACGTACCAGAGAGAATGTGATGCGGTGTGGGTAGGGGGTGTGGGGCGCAAGTTATTTGTGTGTGTGTTCGTGTTGGGAGTGGGAGGTGGATGCTGCTTCCAGAATTAGTTTTGTCATACTCATTGCCGTTTTACACCATGAAGGCGTATGGTGTGCATTACCAAGAGTACGAGAGAAGACTCGAATGTAGTTTCATTTATATAGTTCTTATAATGTGTTGTGTACACATTAATACAAATATATTAGTAACCAAAAGTGTTGCCACTCTGAAGTTTTTATTTAAAAAAAATGTTTTGCTAATTTATAAATTTTGTATGTGATAAAGTTCTTTCGAGAAAGTTATTAGGTCGTGTCAAAATCACAGACACAAACACACAAATTTTCATTAATCCTATAAATCACACTCAGTTTGTGAGAAAGGTAAATATGGAGCTATTTCAGAAGTGAAAAATCAACAGGAATTTTTGTTTGCTGTTTTCGCAAGCACAACGTTGCCATATTGAAAGACCGTCCAAAAATTTCGATTCCTATTAGCAGTGTGCTCGGATTTGTAAAAGATATCAGAGTAAATATGTTAGAAGCATCGGAAAATCGGACAGTGTAAGTTGCGGGGCATTTCAAAGAATTGGAATGGAAGTTCGACAAAATTCCGAAATCAAAGATTCAGAAAACTCAAAATTCAAAAATGTTATTCAACAAATGTTGGGGAATTTTGTGTTTTCGAAGCTTTTTTTATCGAGATTCTGACCCCAACCAAAGTTGATTATAGTGTCTCCGAAAGTCCAACAATACGTCTTCATAAAAGAATTCTATCGAACGTAGGTGAGACAATGTGCATATGATATGTAGAAACAAGTCGTTTTGAAAATGTCGGGTTTCAGGATCTACTACCTTATCACTTGATCTGTGGAATTTAAGAGAAAGCCGGTATATGCCTGAAGGGACAGACAATTCTTAATAGAAGATCATATAATATCAAATTTAATATTTTTTTATTCATAGTCATTTGGAAAATGTTCCTAAAATTCTCATAACAGATCAAATAATTTAATTTATTGTTGCGCAATAGTAGGGACGTGTTCTATTAATTGTATTAGTGAACTTCAAGGCTAATTCAAAGAGTTGCTAACATTTTCTAATGACCTTCAAACCATACACACTGGCGGTCAAAAAAAAGGTCCACCCTGAAGACAAAAATGCAAAGCATATTTCTCTTAAAAGTTTTTCGAAGAAAAAATTGGAGAAAATGGAGTTGTACCCCGAATAAAATTTAACTGGCGGTCTAATATTGGAAAAAAAATCGAAATTTCACAGAACGTAGTGATCAATGCAAAAAAAAAACTGCGGAAAAGAGACCTGCAGAAAGGTGTTTGTCAACTGTCAGTACAAAAAATAAAAGTACCAGTCGAAAACTTCAAAAATGACATCCGTTCAACCTTCTAAGAAAAAAAAAGGTTGAATGATTAATTGATTGATTATAAGAATAATTAGCGTGTTGTTTTATTGGGCGAGACATTTTATGTGGAAGAGTTACGGGAGTCTAATTTTTTGGTTTGGAAAAATTGGTTCTTATTAGGCAAACTTCATTTATAATTATTTTAATAAGAGAGTAAGCTGACTAAAAAAAATGGCGCAACATTTTAAACAACCCATTGTTAAGGGCTTAACATTTTACTAGTTAGCAATTTCCTAAGTACTTATTGATTGAATAACTATTTCAAAATTTTTAAACCTTTTCTAAACTATTAAATTGCTAATTAAGCAGAAAGCTGAGCATTTGTAGGCTTTGAATTTTGATGAACACAATTATTGTTGCTATGCGTTGTAAATTAATTATATGTTGATACAAACCAACATGTGCTCTAAAAAGGTATTAGTTATTTCTATTTTCATCATTATTTACAAAAAAAAAATAAAAAATTGTGCACCAGCAGAACTCGAACCTGGGCACCCCGCGTGCAAGGCTGATAATCAGATTCCATAATGGATTTAGCAAATTGCTAAAAGTTGAAGTAGCCATTCCGTGATTTTAACTTTCGTAAAATGTTAAAATCGTTTAAAATTAGCTCAATCATCTTTTTAGCTTAGTAAATTGCTAAAAGTGGCTTTAACATTTTACTAAATCGTTTAAAATGTTGCGCCAATGTTGTTAGTTAATTTTGCAAAGGTATTGAAGGCAATGAAAAAAAACTGTCAAAATTTTCCGTTACGATAGTTTTATTTTTGACTCTATCTCAATAATTATTCGGAAAAAAGACGCCCTTCAAAAACGAGTCCTCAAAAACATTTTTTTAAACTATTTTTTTTTTTTATGTTTATGGGGTAAACCTATTCTATTGACCGGAAGTGTACTCGATTATTTTTTGTTTTAATACCACAAATGAAAATAGGCGTTAGAAACAATTGGCATTAATGATTATTAAAAAAAACAGTTTCATCTGACTTCCTGCCAACTTATTTTGGAAGCTGCTGAATTAATTTTGACAGGACCTCATTGCAAACTTATAAGAGTTTTGTAAGGCTTAAACTAATCAAACATTTTTTGTATTAATAAAATCAATTCTATATACTACTGAAATTATTCAGCCAAGTAGAAGACTTAGCATTATATTTTAATCGAACTTTTTGAATTACTGATTCAAAATAGCTTTAATGCTAAGTCTTCTACTTGGCTGAATAATTTTAGTAGTATATATAAGATTGCATTATTAAAAAAAAAAAAAACCACCTTCTTATTAACTATGCCTGGCCCAGAGCAAAATCTTCCAATTTTAAAAAGTCCGTTTTGATAAGGCCCTCACTAGCCAACTGATGAGTCCAAGTGAGATCCCCGTTAAAAACTATTTTCAATCACTAACCAAAAATTATTTTATCATTTTTACAATTTTTTCTTATAACTTTTCCACTGTAAATAATTAAGCTTACCAAAAATTAATAGGGTTCTTTCCCCAAATAAAAAAAATGAGAATTATTTTTATGCCAGTTGTATATAAATGAAAATAGAGTGTCTGTCGAAATTCGTCAGTAAAGGTTTAAAAGAATTTTAGGAGACTCTCACATGTTTCTCCTTTCATGTGTGTCTCGGCTGCTAAATTGTATAACCTATTTCCTTGATTGTTTGATCAATCATATTCTTTATTGTGAAACTGAAGTCATAGATATTGGAAACGACATCAAGTTCTCAAAGCTCTTTAAAACGTAAATAACAAAATTTTAGAATTATTCATTTTTAGGTGTTGTCCTCCCAGTTTGGACCTCCAAAAGAGAGAACACGAATTACAAACATTCCGAAAGTGCGCTCACCTCCCGCCGAAGGTATGATACGAAAATAGATGAGGATGCAATATTCAGCCGCGATGTAGAACACTATGATTGTAATAAATGACAATGGAATACGCTAGTTATAGAATGAGTTGTACGGAAAAACCGATAGTTGCCAAATTTCAGTATTTGTCCAACTAAGAAGACTACTACGAGCACTATACTTTCGTAGTTGTTCTTTAAGATACAAGAAGGATGTTATATAGTAATTTCAAATGTATCTCACCCTGTTAAATATCTGTGTATTAGGAACGTAGCCGTTCATCTGCTAGCTTCTTCTTCAAGTCCTATAACACGATCAATGTTCCAGAGAAAATGTTTCAACATTTTTTTGTTTTTGGTCTTCGAGGAGAAATCAGTCTGTCTCCGAGCCTTCTTGCAACCCTCAAAATAATGTATTTTTTTTAGACATATCACCAACTCTGCCGCGACCAGACAATGCCTATTACTGAGTTTATTTTTTTTTTAAATTGATTAAAATTATGTTCCGAATTTGAACCAAGAATTCCTGATGTACTGTAGATCTTATCTTCATTAAACCCTAGCAAATATTGTCAACTCAACCAAGAAACGTTTGCGTTTTTTATAGATTTCAAGGCTGCTTACACATTTGGTCGTAGAGGTTTGTTTTATAAGCTGCTAAGGTTAGGTATATCGCAAATGTTTATCAGAGTTATCCCAAGCTTATATGAAAAAATCTGTTGAGATGGTATAAAACAATCTGAAGATTTTAAGACAGCAGCAGGACTTAAACAAGGATGTTGACTTAGCCCAGATTTGTACGAATTATGCGATATTCTACCAGCAGTACCTAATTTCGTTTGCAGGCATTAAGTTTAAATTACTTCTGTATGCTGATGACATCATCATCATGTTGGAATCCGCCCATTCACTGTAGTTAATGATTTACAGCCTAGCACACTATTGCCAAAATCTGGAATCTTACTGATAATCTGAGTAAATCTAAAGAAATTCATTTATGAAAGGCAAACGGAAGATACACCATGAATGATCAATTTTTCTACTGTGGAGAAAAGACAGAAGTCTAGCGAAAGTATAAATATCTTGATATTATTTCTAGTAATAGTAATTTCGACAAAATTGCCACAAATGCGTTTAACAGTACATGGAAAAACTACATGTCAAATACACTAATACCGCTAAACACTAAGTACAAATTTTTCGAAGTTAGTCGATCCTTTGTTATGGAGCACAGATTTAAGGATTCTTGGAATCTGACAGTGTAGAAAAATTACTGAGCTTTTTTTTTTGAAACGTTTTTTCAGACTTCCACTGTTCACACTAAATTATATGCTTATCCTTGAAACCGGTCTACTGCCTTTGTTTATGACCTCGCTTAAAATGCACTTTTATTATGTTTTGAAAATTCTCTCGTGAAGAATTTCCACAAAGATAACAGAATAAAAAATCAGACAGAAATCCTCTTGGACCAAAAGATGGATTCTATTAGCAGATTTTTACAACAATAATGTAGACCTATCACTAGAGAATATAGCCAGTTTGAAATGTTAACTATATCAACTACTTCAAATATTAGACGAACAATTTCGATACCAATTTTCTGAATCTGCGAGAGAATCTATCTGCATGAACTAATAGGGTCATAGTTAGTTACCATAAAGTCGAAGAAATATCATACATTTTTAAAGCAAGAGGAGAAACAGATTGCAAATTAGTTGCATATGTACGAAATCTTGAATGGAATAGAAAGGAAAAAGCTTTACATGTTCTGCAAAATAAGTCTTAATTATCGGCAAGAAATTATGCAAGAAGAATATGGCATAAACTACAATATTTTAATAGTAAATCGATTACACATTAGTCAATTTGTAATAATGTCTTCTATTTATGATTTCATCGTGTAAATTCTCCAAAAATTACAGTATCTTCGTCATTATTTTAATTTTTCCATTCTATTATTAAGGTGTTAATGTGTAAATGCTGCACTGACTCTATTTTGCAAATTATGAAAAAAGGGTGCCATTTTTTCCTTTGAACATTGCAACTAACTTTCAGAGCGTCATTATTATTCGACTTCCATATAAAATGGATATTGTTCACTATAGTTTGACAGAGAGAGAAAATCTCAATTCTTCTCGATCTAATGTCTTTATTGATTGAAAGTTGGGAATTACTCCTTTTTCACTCCCTATAAGATATTTGAACATTCGGAGTAAAACGGGTAAATCCGAGCAGCCATGCGAAACCGACGTAAAATACATTGAAATAGAATTCGCCATAAAATTTGAATTTACGACATTTTGTCAAAAACGAAAATACAAAAAAAAATGATTAAAAGTGATTTGGCAACCCAGTTTTTATAGATATTTTTCGACATATGAGTATGTACTGAAAATATGGTTATGGACTTCTTCCGCTGCAAAAGTTTAAGAATCGGCAATTTCATCTGTGCACTGGTTTTGGATTTGGTGTAGATTCCTTTTTTTGTCTTCATTTATTATTTTACTACCAACTGCTTTTTGGTTGCTTTAACCTCCCCCGCAGAGTCTATGAATTATATGAATGAGAGACGAAGAAAAAGGAGTAGAACATTTATTTGAATTAAGTGTACAATGAGGAAAGTTTTGAAATTCATGTGTGTACAAAGTTAGACACTCACACAGCGAACTCAACCTCTACCACAAACACGCAGACTTCTCTATACCCCTTGACAATAATGAAATATAATGCAAAATTTTCAGACAACCCCTTTCCAAATCGGAATTTCCATACAAAGTTCTCAAATAAACGATATACAGCCCAGAGAAAGGTTAATTGCAAGCAAATTTATTTGCTTACCTGCATTCGAAATACAATACGACGAACTAGTATAGGTAGATACACATTTTACAAAGGGTAGAGAAGTGGGAATAAATCACCAGAAAAAGAAAGGGTGGCGGCGCGGGCTGTGGAAGCAGAGGACTAAAGGCATAATATAATACATATATGCAAAAATCCCTCGGTGGTGTTGTTCCATTTTACTGGGATTAGGATTAATTCCGT